>JACXGJ010001025.1:0-96215 GCA_016801105.1 Esox niger | reverse complement strand
AATAGGTGGGGTACTTCCCTTCCATGACCACCATGGCACCTATTGATTCTTTATTTATTGTCATTCACTCCCTATTGACCTCCATTAATTCTCAATAGCCGCATGCATTCCCCTTTGACTTCCATTCATTTCCGGTAGAACCCCATTCATTCTCTGTTTACCTCCATATATTTCCCATAGAACCCCATTGACTTCACTGCGTTCCCCATAGAATCCTATTGAATTGATTGCCTTACATTACCTATTGATTTCCATTCATTCCCCATTGACGTCCATTCATCTCCTATGGAGCCCCTTGGATTTGTTGATTATAGCACCTCGATCATCTTGAAACTTGGTGGACACCTTCCTGCCATAGGCCTGAACCCATATACTAAGTTTGGTTGCAGTAGGACTCACCATCTTGCATTAATGAGCATTTGAATTGAAACCACGCCCACAGGAATTTGAATTGGCTCATATCAGGCATTCTGTTAAAGATATCATCAATCCGTATCCCTAATCTGTAGATTTTTGTCCGAAGATGCTATATACCGAGCGCCGTAAAGATCTGTGCAGCACTCCAGTTGAAGATAACTTTTTTGAGTGTTTTAGACCCAGTTCAAAACGGCAGAAAATCTAAGATGGCAGGCATTATGGCTTGGTGGAAAGGGACCTGTGGACCGAATTTCAGACCTCTAGGTCATACGGAGTGTAAATGCCAGTTGAGCTTTTGGAGCGACTTTGATTGCTTGTTATAGCGCCACCTAAGGCTCCACTGGACACATTTGGACAGGCTGATTTTTCACCTCGTCAACTTGAGGATTTGAACCAGCAATCTTTTAGCTATTAGCCAAACGCTCAACCACTAGGCTATCTGCCACCTCGGTTAACTTTAGCAAAGTACAGTAGCTATTTACATAGCTTTGACACCCAGCCTGTTTTTAGACACATTATTAACTAGCTAGTTAGTACATTAGCCTATTACCATGCAGACTACTGATATTTTATGTAGTTACTGATCTCTCCAGTATGTACTGTCTTTTTCCTACCCTGACCCTGCAGAGTTTACCAGAGGTCTTTGTTTGAAATATTTAAAAAAAATGTGTACACTTCAAAATGTTGAAGAACTAACTTGTCTAATTCAGCAGCATGTTAAACACAAGCAAGACAACGATAGGCAGCCTAAACAGCAGTCTCATAATTTCATTGTCATTGTAAACATTGGCAGAGGCTGACATACCGGTCAAGCTTGCCCACTATCAAACTATAATTACTTACCATGGAGTGGTAGCCTAGTGGTGGATGTTTTTTTGCTTGCATGATAATTGCAAACATTGGCCCACCAGGGGCCAGACAAGGACAAATACATTGTATTTTTGTCAGGAGCCCAGACTACAATAAGGCAGCATAACTACAAAGATATCATTAAACATGTAGCTACTTTTCAGATTTTAGAATGCAGTCTGTAGAATGCACCAAGCTTCTGCTACTGTAATATTTATAAGGTATCTGGGAAGCAAGGGTGGGTCTCATTCCACTTCCCATGGATTTCAATGACACCTTTGACCAAACCTGCCTGAAGTCAGAGGTGGACCTCTTATCTTCCTTTTGACCTTCACCATATTATGCTGTTTGCTCTTGCCCTGAGGTGAAGACCTCACAAAGGCTCTCATGTCAGCCATTTTCTACCCCTGGCCCTCATCCCTAGAGATGCTGTGCAAGGTTGTGAGGAGTCTTGGCAGTGAATCTACTCTCCAGCCCTCTGTCCTTTATACAGTAACTTCCAGAATGATGAATCGCCTCACTTCTTTTATCTGAATAATGGATGTGGGTGGGTTTTGTTTCACACCACAGTGTTGCGATCATCTTGTACCTCTACCGTTTCTGCTTGTGCGCTGGTCTGGAACCTGTACCCTCAGGAAGTAGAAAATTATAAAAGGCTGAGTCATGTTTGAGGTAAGAGGACTCATTGAAAATAAAAAACTCCCAACCTACCAATCCTGATGGGTTATGTAAATAAGTTGTTTAAATAAGACGTTACCTCATTGCAGGGCTGGCTATATTATCCCTTTTCTTATGCTAGCAAGGAGAAAGCCATGTTGACTCATGAAAGCCAGCAACTCTAACTCATTTGTCTTATTCAGACGTGAAAAATATATTATGTTACTAAATACCACTAATTACTTAAATTCTAATATTCATAAGACTGCATGTGCAAACCACCTTTTCTTCAGAAGTTTTGTCAGTGTTAAACAATATTTAAAAAGGATATCCAGTACTATGCAAAAGTCTTGAACCACCCCAGATCATTGTTTAAAAGAATTTAAAGAGCATTTGTTATTTGTTTTAAAAATTGTTTTAATATATAATTTAATTACAAAGAAGCATTAATTCAATGAAAATAACAACAATTTGGTGTTTTTAAAACAAGTAAGCATTTTGTTTGGCCTCCCTTAGAATGCAAAAAAAATCTTGGTAGAGCGTAAAGTAGTCCTGTGTTAAATTCTTCCAAGCTTTTTGCATATGTGCCATACCTCTTCTTTAGACTTGGGCTGCTTTTAGGTTTTTCCCCTGTCCAACTTAACCCACTCACTCACTCAATATGTGCAGGAATGCCTCGTATGGGTGTCGACAATTGAGGTGAAGTCAGGAGTCATTTCTGTTGAAGCAGTTTGCGGTACTGCCGGAAGATGTTTGCCAGTGATCTGTGCATGGATTTGTTGAATTTTAGCCTCTGGTGACACTTGTATTTGGCCCCATGGTTGCTCTGGAAGTGCCTCCGCAATTTGTACTGTACTTGTTTTTCGGTCCGTTCTTTTTAAATAACTTGCTTACTTTTCTTAGACAGGTTCATTTTCAGCTGTTGCTAGCCATCAATTGCGTATATGAAAAAATGATAACTTACATCCATAGCTACGTATTATAGCAACGCAAATAGCTTGTTTCTACTTATGTATTTAAAACATACTACTGTTTTTATTCCTGGAAGGGACAGGAAGGGACAGGAATTTGAAATAAAATGAAAACACAGCAGTAAATAAATGTACGTTATCTACAGAGTTCATCAAGTATTTTTATTTTCTATTATTTTGAAAGTTTTGGAGGTTTCACGGGCCAGATAGAATGACTCAACGGGCCCGGGAACTTTATCTTGCCCAGGTCTGCTATAACAGATGCTGAGAAAGCCCTTCAATCGATTGTCTTCTGTTGCTCAAGGTAGTGATGCTAAGATGCAGATAGCTTTTTTCTATGCATTTTCTGTCTTCCCCTTCCGGCTTCAAATTTATTTGACTTTTCTTCTCACATGGTTTATCACAAGATATCAATTATCTTTCTTACAACACCTGAAATTGTTGCTTAATTTGTATTATAAAAATGCTTGTTGTTCTTTTAGATATCCAAACTTTCAAAATGCCTTTGTAGATTTGTGGTTTATGATTGAGCTTAGTGTTAAATTTAAGTTACGATTTTACTGTTTGGGAATGGGAGAGGGAGGCAAGTGGTGTTACTGTTTAAAATGCTTTAGGGGTAGGATTCTACGCAGAGCCATTAAGGTTAATATAATATTTTTTTATTAATAAGTTGGTCATGAAATGTAATTAAGACATGATGATCTCTGCATTATTGTTTTATATATATTTATATATATTTGTAAGATCTGAACAAGAAAACTTAAAACCTTTTCTCACTCCAGTTTGTTTTGAATTGTATTTTTCTGTAACGCATGATAATTAAGAAATTCCAAACCAATAAATCACTGGTTAATCTGCCTGGTAAAGGATGGCGGTGCATCATGCCCCTACAGTGAGGAAGACTGTTCAGGAGGCAATGAAGAACCCAAGACCCATGGTTAATGAGTTCCCCTTTGGCACGCCAAGTCTCCATATATACAATTTGAGTCTTCCTCCAATGAATGGACTTATGTTTGGTGATCATTGCTACATTTTGTATATGTTACCCATACTGAGAATTCTTCTAGTCATACATGGTCCCTAAGGATATGCCAGTAGCACCCTGTCTACATGTACTTGGCCAGCCAAGTGCTGTTACTTCCATCGTAAACGTTTTCTGTTGGGCTTCCTATGTAAATGCAGCCCTTGAAACACAGCTAGACCTAAATATGATTGATTCTGAAAGGAGTGTGCTGTTGGCCTTGACTAATGTCTCTTAAATGATTTGGAACCCCCCCCCCCACACAAATATTAGGCTCTAAGGAGTGGTTTTCTTTTGCATTACATATAATAGAGAAATGCCACCCACTCACCGGGTTACCTAAGGAAAGAGCACATTGTATATAACAGACAATGTTTCTGATTGTTCTGAATGCAGTAGTGGACAGGATGTCCCAAACAACTTTTCCTTCTTGTTTTATCTGCCATAATCGTGTCATGCATGTCTCTGGACGTACCCACCCTCCCTAGTGTTTGTTGCGTAGACATTATATAACCCTCTAAGCTAGTCCACTGTGTACTACTGTTTGGACAACAACGTTTAGCCTGTATTTATTGCCGACAGACATCGTATCAAGTGTTTGTTTGTCTCGGCGTAATCCCACAATTTCTCAGTCTCCAGTGGGAGGGATTAAACAAACAGTCAATCTGGAACAAAGCTCCCTCTATCCACACACAGTGTGCTATCTGTTTCCCTCGGTGTCTCTCCCTCTTTTACGGTATCTTTCCCCAAGCCCTCTCTCTCCCTCGGTCTCTCTTTCTCTCCCTCGGTCTCTCTTTCTCTCCCTCGGTCTCTCTTTCTCTCCCTCGGTCTCTCTTTCTCTCCCCCGGTCTCTCTTTCTCTCCCTCGATCTCTCTCTCTCTCCTTCTGTCTCTCTCTCTCTCTCTCCCCTTCTGTCTCTCTCTAGGCAGTGCTGACCACACAGGCTGTGCTGACAGGCGGCCTGGGAATCACACAACCATGTCCCTAATACTCAAATTATATCAATGCAACTGGGAGATTAGGAGATTATTTGGATGCGGATCCTGCTTCCTCTCACCATCACCCCACTCCCGAACCCAACAAATGTTGCCTCTAAATGAAGTGACCAGGACTGTTGCTTGTTACGGTTAATGGGGTTTTTACATATTGTAGTTTGTTTATTTTGTCTATGTTGTGCATCTGGGGACTAGTATCCACACAGATGTGATCCATGTGTCATATGAGAAATATCAGTGTAAGATCAGTGTATCGCTCCAAATGGCCTGGTGTTTTCTGTGCTAGACATCTCATGACTAAGTCTTCAACTTGTTGCGCTGCTATTACTGAATGTGATTAGTAGGGTATGTGTTTTCATCTCCATGCAATCCCCAGTACTGGCAGCAGCCATCTGTCTGAGCAGGTCATCACTTCGTGTCAAATCATCTCGCCTGCTTGTGATGGGTTACACCTAATCATCTGCATTAACAGCTCTGATTGAACACACACAACTTATCTGTACATCAGGCCTTCACGGCTGAGAGGTTTCTACTCACAATAGGGATTGTGGCTTTTTCTCTTGTGAAATAAGGCAAGCCATTTGAGCAAGATCCAAAATGGCTAATTTATTAACAGGATGCAGCACATCCTGAACAGAAATACAAAACCTGATCCAAACATGCCATTAAAAAACATGTGTCCATCTGTTGAATAAACCCCCCCCCCAATATTTTCTCATTAACAACTGATGTGTTTGTTACAGGTGATTTTGTTGTATGTCCCTGTCCTGGCTCGTTTGTGTGATGTCTTTGTTGGCCCTTCAGTAATGTGTGTCACAGTAACTCTAAGTAGTTTGGACACTCTGATGTGTTGGGAGCATCACTGCAGGGTTGACTGGCTCAATATAGTCATCTTATTTTTGTATTTGTTTTCAGCCTGTGTGGGATCATCCCTGGCCTCAGCAGTGTCCTCCTTCCTCGTATGAATCCCTTTGTCCTGATCAACGTGGCTGGAGCTCTCTCTCTTTGCATCACCTACATGCTCATTGAAATCAAGTAAGTCGTGTTCTCCGGACCTGTGTAACCAGGCTAGTCCTGAAAAACGGACCGTAGACAGGTGTGACTATGGGTTGGTTGTGATGATGGTCCATTTGGCATAGAGGGACAATGTACATTCCTGTCTGACTGCTGCGTCCACTTGGACGAAACAATATGATGCTATGCCGGCTGAAACTAATTGGGGGTAATATTATTTGTAGGTCCCTGCTGTTTTCTCTTTCCTTTGCTCGGCTTCTCAGACTCCACTGGCCAAATCATTCTAACTGTTGTAATTTATTGGTATATCATGCAGATTGAGTGTGGTGTAAGTTGGCAATAAGTTGGCAGATGTATCTTTTTTAGATTGTATTTGATTTGCTAGTCAATTTTTTTGGATATCATTCACTTCATCATCACTTACTATTTGTTCGGGTGAGAAACGGAAGATTTCAGTTAATCATCAGGCAATTATTTCTATGCTTGCTGTACGGAAGTTTTGGATTCCACCAGGTGTGGATTGTACTCACAGTGGGTCATGCTAATGCAATGGCATCAGGCGATTGCTGGACCGCTATTCATTCATGCTGCAAACAGCCCATTCCGTCTAGTCCCAGAGAAGCTGTAGCATAGAGCCATACTTAACCGGAGGTCTCGGACCAGGCAATGTTCTTCCACTCTTCATGTCCACTGGAGCCACATCCACTGATAGAAGCTGAACCACAAGTTTTTTTCCCTGAGCTCCTCCAGTGTTTTGCACACCAGTGTTGTATGGCTTGGTTATTTGCATGTTCGTGGACTACCTGTTAGCTTGCACAATTCTTGATATTCTCCATTGGAACTGTCTCATCAACGAGCTGACGGATGTTTGTTTGTTGTGCCATACTCTGAATACCCTAGACTGCCGTTTGTGAAATACCCAGGAGTATGGCTGTTTTCCAGGTAGTTGAACAGGCATGCCTGGCACTGACGATAATGCCACGCTCAAACACGATTCTAAAGTTCAGTCAACCAGTAACTTAATGCCTTCATACCTGTCTGCATGCTTTTTTTTAGGAACCCAGCTTTCTTAAGGACTCACTATCCTTAAGAATGATTACGTTGTTTTTTAACAGGGTGGTTTAGCCTAACCCTAACCATAATAATCTGAGTGTATTTCACATTGTCTTAGTTGGTACAGTGATCCATTGCAGTATACATTGGTTGTTTGGTACACATACTATATTAGCAACTTGGAATTGTATTGATATAAATGTATGATTTCTACACAGTGCACAATCTCAGGAGTGATTTCTGCATTGGTGTGACTGCATTTACCAATGGGCTTGGTTTAGTGATAACCCTCCCAAATATATTTGCTGTCAAATGTTGGTCTCTGGTGATATGGCAAGTCTGGCTTGCAATTAGTTGATTTTACTTTGTGAAACCTAGGGTTTGAACTTCCAGACTGCGGCTGAGGAAGAATCTGTTCCCTGAATCTTATGTTCTTGTAAAGCCTCATCATCTGTCTGTTGTGTGTCTAACATTTCTAATTCTTGAATGGTATTTGCTTTCCCTTGAGTTTGGCACCATGTAAAGAAACAACTTTACTATTACATGTCTTTTTTTATTTAACTGTTCCTAATTCAATTAGGAAACATAAGTCCTTTATATGGCATATATTAAAAAGTGGAGGCTATCAGATTGACTAGTCCAGCTGGTATCGTGATATCTATGTATTGTTTTTGAATGCTACACATGAAGAGAGTGGGACCGGTCTTAGAAAAGTGTCCTGTTCAATTATTAGTGTGTATGACCATTTAAGGCTGCTTGGTTCACGGTTTGGCTTGTCATAGCTGTTCTGGAGTTGAGATAAAAATAGCAACAGGAGCAGGTGGACTGTGAACAGGGTCAGTTAGGGGCCATTAAACTAGATTAGCATCATGACCAGGTGGACAGGGTCAGTTAGGGGCCATCCAACTAGATTAGCATTGTGACCAGGTGGACAGGGATAGTTTGGCGTCATTGAACTAGATCAACGTCATGACCAGGTGGACATGGACAGTTAGGAGTAATTGAACTTGGTCAACATCTTGATCATGTGGACCAGGTAGTCCTGACTCATGGTCCTAAATGGCTCAGGTGTCCATGGTGGGATTGAAACTGTCATACATTTTAGGATTATATATTTGATAGTTTGGTATGTAAATCCTAGGGCCAAGACAACTGTCTGCAACTTGTTGTTTAAATTAAGGGAAATAACATTAAATTGAATTATTTATGTCACTCTTACCAAGTGTTCATTGAGGTATAATGACTTTCTATTGGAGTGTAGGTTGCCTCTTTTTCAGAAAATTCTCATCTACCGAAAAATGTCCCCTTGGTGTTTTTCTAAAATAAATTACATATCTATCTAGAAACCCTTACCAAATGTCTTCTAGAAGGCCATATCCAAATGCCACCATAATTCAAGAACAACACACTTTGTGAAACTTCCTAGCGGATATATGCTCATAGCACATATATTGTCAACTGAAGTGCCTAATGTTCTCTCTCCCCAACTGTAGCAATTACCATGCAGTGGACACAGCCTCAGCAGTAGCCATTGGCCTCATGATCTTTGGCACCATGTATCCCATGAGTGTTTACAGTGGGAAGGTGCTCCTTCAGGTGGGCTATCCATACATGTCCAACTGGATCATTTTATTCTCTGTAAGAGGTGACATGGGTGGCAAAACTTTGTTCTTGTTGTACCATTAACTTGTACTTTGATTGCCCTTGTTGCCACATTCATTGAAATAAATGCTTTTGGTTTTAATCTATGAATTCATTGAAAATCATTGTTGCTAACCTGAGCTTTTTCTTTAGACCACTCCCTCTCACGTCATTGGTCAGCTTGACAAACTTCTCAGAGAGGTAGGATAACTAAGATTTTGGAGTAACTGCTATTATTTCCAGGTGTGTATATATTGATCTGAAGGATGATCAGTATTGATGGGGTGACTTCCAGGGAAGCAAGAAAAACCTACATCTAAGCCTGTATATGTTTTGGATTAGTTGCATGCATTAATTGTTTAATTATATTTATTTTTGGCTACACCATCTTATTAAAGGTTGCTGGAGGACTGAAATGACATATTGAGATTTTAGCAAAAGCTGCGTTTTTAATACGGGTGTTTTAACTTACCCTGTAATGACCAAGCAAAAACAGGCTTCTAGAAGTTCCTGCTGATATATTGATCATTAAAAACTGAAATATCTCATGTGCATAAATACTTAGACCCTTTGACATGACTCTCCAAAATGAGCTCAGATGCTTCCTGTGTCCTTTCATAATCACTGGTATTTTTCGAGAATTTGATTGGAGTTCAACTGTGTCAAATTTTATGGATTGGACATGATTTAGAAAAGCAAACACATGTCTCTGTAAGGTACCACACTTCACAATGTATGTCAGAGCAAAAACCAAGCCATTTACCCATCACCCAGAGATTTCATTGGGTAGAGACATATATTTGGGCAAGGTTACAAAACAGTTATAAAGCACTGAAAGTTCCCAGGACCACATTGGGCTCCATCATTGTGAAATGGAAGAACCACCAAGACTCTTTCTAGGGCTCCATGTCTGATCAAACTAAGTAACCAGGAACGAAGGTCCTTTTTTCAAGGAGATGACCAAGAACCGAAGCATGAATAAAAAGATTTTCATGTCTATTGACACCAAAATCTGAACTCTTAGGCCTGCATACCAAGCATTACATCTGTGGAAAATAAGGTTTCTTGTATGGTGGATTGTGTCTGGATTGATAGCAAAAAATTACATGTAATCAGTTATTGATTAAGTCAGCAACACAAAATGTGGAACAAGATTAAATGTCTTAATACTTTGCAACACATTTCATACATACAGTGCTTTGCAAAAGTATTCAAACCCCTGACCCATTCTCAAGATGTATTCATTTAGAAATACATTGAATTGCGTTATTTCCGGCGCTAAAAAGCAGCACAGAACACATTTAGAGGGACTGTCGCACTGCAATTAAAGTGATCACATGATGCTTGTGATAATTGTCTGATATCTCCATGTGTCTTAAAATATTGAAGTATATTACTTGATCGACTCTGGTATGGTTACAGTATTAAAGCTGTTATATTTGTTAATGTGGATATCATGGAAATTTTGTAACCCTTATTAAAATGCTATCAAGGAAACAACTATGGTTGCTCCTTTTTTACCCAAGCGGTCCCAAAAGAAAGGTCATGCTTTGCTGGTCCCTGGCACAAAACAAGTTTGATAAAAGACTTCTCTATCACGCTGGGCCTGTGTAATAATGTGTAACGTTGTACTTGTCTTCCATCAGGTCTCCACTCTGGACGGGGTCCTGGAGGTCCGTAATGAGCACTTCTGGACGGTGGGCTTCGGCTCTCTGGTATGTCACCATGGTTCTGTCCCTGTTGTCTCCTCATTATACCCAGCAGACTCCCGGCACTATGCGTCACGCTCTGTTTGCTCCGCCGGCTCCCCCACCAGATGCCAGGAACACAAAGAGAATGCCACTCACCCTCGTCATTTAGTTTAGTGCCCCCCTTGTTGTTTACATACATTCGGCAAGAATTTGCTCACTCAAATGAAAAGGGGACAAATTGCTCATGCGTTTCAATTTCTCGGTTGATTTTTTTTTAACTTATCTGCCACTAAGTTTTCTCAGGAAAAGTACCAGATGCATTCCGAAAGCTTCTAAGTTATAGGGTGAAGGTGATGATCATTTAAAATGTCCTTGGCATTTTGAGTACCTCCGTTGCTAAAAAAGCGCTACATAAATCCAATTTGGCCTTAGTGCCTTTATGTATTGTTTTGAGTCTAAGAAACATCCTATGAATATGAAAGGTCAGATGCCAGTTTTATTAACCAGTCTTGTGTTGGTGAGGATACACATTTTGATGACGGTAGTCACACCAACACAGAGTAGATACATCACACAAACTATGGCAATATGACAGAGATTGAGTCATTCTTGTTTCATTCAAAGGCCTGAGATGTGAGTGTATGAAGACTGTAGCTCTGACAATGTGGGTTCACGCAAGAGTGATTTGGGGAGTGAAATGCAGATTCTGTCTGGTCTGCTGCTGCATTACATCTTATCCAATAAAAATACTTATTTGCACTCTGCAAAATAGCAGCATAATCAAATGGTAACATTATGCAATTACAGCTTCACCATTGTCATGTCAGTAAAAAGGCCAGCTTCTTGGCTGCGCTCCTAATTCCTTTGTAGACTTAAGTTCATCCAGTGGTGTTGCCGCTGTGCTCAGTTGTTGTCACACTGTTCTCTCCAGACTGTATGCCCTGGGGTACTGCCAGTAGAGCCAGGGAGAACTAGATAGGATGTAGAGTAAACTCACAGACAGCGCTGAACTCCTTGTCCCCTCCACTGGCTTTGTGTGCAGGCTGGCTCCGTCCACGTCCGGATACGCCGGGATGCCAATGAGCAGATGGTGCTGGCCCACGTGACCAACCGCCTCTTCCCCCTCGTGTCCACGCTGACGGTTCAAATTTTCAAGGATGACTGGATCCGTCCTTCCCTCGTGGCCGGAGCGCTCCCAGCCGGCGCACACAGCGCCTCCGACTATGGGGGCATGTCCAGCTTTGTGCCCCCTCCCCCAAAACCCTCAGAGGACACGGACCCCCTCACCTCCACCCCATCCAAACCCAGCAGCCCTCCGCCAGAATTCTCCTTCAACACCCCAGGGAGGCACGTTCAGCCTGTGGTGCTCTCCAGCGCCCAGTCCCACAGGCCCTATGGCATCGGCCTTAACTACGGTGCCTCTCCCTATGCTAGCATGCTCAACCAGGGCCTAGCTCGGCCAGAGAGTGGGCTGGGGATTGGGATGCACTTAGGAATGGGTACGGGGATGCCTTCCTCACAACAAGGCTTCAGAACTGCCTTAGGTGCGGCACCTCAGCGATTTGGAAGTAACCCTCTACCATCACAGTACAGCCAGTACAGACCCTGAGATTCAGAACATGGGAGTTGTTCAGAGGGAGAGTATGTTAGGGTATTTATTTTGACGGCCAGGACATCCATTCTGACTTTGGTGGATTTTCTATCTTTATATATTTTTTGTACTATTCTTCTATAACCAATTTAGTTGGAAATTAACTTCAGAAAGATTTAAACCCAATTTCTCCATATTTTTTGTGTTACAGCACTACTTTAAAATCCATTAAAATTAGATGTTTCATTTATCTACACACAATATCCCATCATTTAAAGTGACTTTTTTTTTTATATGCTAAAAATTTATAAAAATGACGAACGGTTATATCTTGTGTGAAGTGTTCAACCCATTTCTTTTGCCAAGCCTTAAAACATTCCGGAATAAACAAGTTGTATGGACTGACTGTGTGTAATACTGAACATTATGTACCTCACTCATACAGTGCATTATCTGTAGGATCCCTCAAAAACCTTACATGAAATATTCATTCCAGCCTATTAAAGCTTTTGATTAAGTTTGGTTATCATATCACTTCCTACAAAGAGACGGGTGTCCTTCCTTACTCAGTTGCTGGTGAGGAAGTTAACTATTAAAAAGTCAATTTTAGAAGTACGTTTGTGATTGTGTGTTGTCCAAAACAATATTAATGTGGGCACTAAATTAAATAATGAAAATGTGTACATTTGAGTTTGATCTACTTAAAAAAAGAATGTATCACAATTAAATTTGCTAGATATAACTATTATTTTTTTAATAAAAATATTGAATTAGCTATCAAAATATCTATCCAAGTCTCATTAATGACCATTCTTATTATTCATTTGCCGTTTTAATCAGGAATGGGTGAGCAAAATGCTCTCCCATTCCTGATGTATTTCATCAAACATCAATTTGATGTGTAAAATTATCACAAAGTCTGTCGAATCATCCATAATCCTCTGACTACAGGAACATGAGGCCCATTGCTTGGATAACAAAAGTTATTTTTATTGAGTAACATAAGTAAGCATCCTGTCTTTATATATGACGTACATCTTAAGGAAAACATTTAGTTTTTGTTCAATTTAAAATACTTTACCTTTGTCCTCCAAAGGCTGTTTGAGGCCATTTGTATCCTAAACACCCTACCTACACATTTAAGTGAAATAGACCCTAATCGCTACAGTAGTTAGTCAAAGCTGTGATGGAACATCTTTGTAGAACATGAGTGGAATATTTATTGTGGTGCTCGTGTGAATGTAATGGGTTTTGTTCAGCTAGAAAACCATTCATGTGTCTTATATTCCGTTGGCGTGAGCCCACTTTCTCCACCCCCATGCTACTGGAATGACCCCGCATGGCTGGGATTTTTGACAAATGTCCAACGCAAGGCGCGTTGTGTTGCATCCACTTTTGGAAGGTGGTGAAATGGCAGAGTTAATTTGGCACTGTTGCTCAGCACACATTTGTGTGAAATCTAACCAGCTCCGCATCAGTGAGTACCACTCTTCATATTTTCAAGCAAGTTGGGTCATGTGGGTGTTCCTGTCATTGGCAAGGACTGTGGAGGTTTTTGTTCTTCATCAATGAAACGGAATAGAGCTATGCTCGGGACAAATAGGAGAGGGTCCTGGTTCAGTCTATTTGTCAGTAGATAAGTTCATATTTTACTTGTCAATTCACACAGGATACAGGGCAAAATCTACCGTAATTGAATTTTAGGTGTGAAAACTCCTTACAAACTTATCCCAAAAAAAATCACATCTTTAATTTTATTTTACTTTGTTGTTATTCCAACTTTTGAGAGGCTGGCATCTGCTGCCCTATATTCCCTCAGCCCTATGTTCCTTCCACTCTTCTGTTCCTTGGGCTCTATGTTCCTTCAACTCTTCTGTTCCTAGGGCCATATGTTCCTTCAACTCTTCTGTTCCTAGGGCCATATCTTCCTTCCACTCTTCTGTTCCTTGGGCTCTATGTTCCTTCCACTCTTCTGTTCCTTGGGCTCTATGTTCCTTCAACTCTTCTGTTCCTAGGGCCATATCTTCCTTCCACTCTTCTGTTCCTTGGGCTCTATGTTCCTTCCACTCTTCTGTTCCTTGGGCTCTATGTTCCTTCAACTCTTCTGTTCCTAGGGCCATATGTTCCTTCCACTCTTCTGTTCCTAGGGCCATATCTTCCTTCCACTCTTCTGTTCCTTGGGCTCTATGTTCCTTCCACTCTTCTGTTCCTAGGGCCATATCTTCCTTCAACTCTTAGACCTTTAGTCCTGTTCCCTGGACTCTCTTTTATGACCCCTATGTCCGCTCAAACCTTCCCTGAAAAAACAGATTTGTTGAATTTACTTAAACTTTTTACTCAGTCTCAATCACAAAAAAATTGAAACTTGTTTTTGTATTTATGATTTACTTCGTTTACTAAATTACGGTAATGATTTAAACTGAAAAAAATAGTAAAAGCCAAACTTTTGTTTTTGCCCCCATTCATCATGAGCTGAATAGGCGGGCCACAATAAAAGGCCACTCAAAAATGTATAGTTCCATCACACAGCACAATGCCACAGATGTCGTGTGCAAATGGCATGCGGACTGCAGGAATGTCCTACCATAAGCCGTCTCCAAAGGCGTTTCAGAGAATTTGGCAGTACATCCAACCGGCCTCACAACAAACAGACCACGTGTAACCACACCAGCCCAGGTCCTACACATCCAGCATCTTCACCTCTAAGATTTAGATTTGTGAACAATATTTGAGAGAAATAGGCTTTTTGTGTACATAGAGAGTCTTTGATCTTTGAGTTCAGTTCATGATGAATTGGAGCAAAAACAAAAGTGAAGCGTTTAACATGTTGTTCAGTGTACATGATTTATGTTGAATCACTGTGAAACAATCCATTTTGGTTTAACTTGTATCTAAGTAATGGGTGAAATAAATCTATTCACTTACAGATTAGGTTGGAAAAACAAAGATTATTAATTGTTTTCTGTAATATCACAAAGTAATCAATGTCCATGGAGCACAAAAGATACAAAGACCACTTTGAAAATCAGTTTGCAACAAATAATTGTGATAACCATGTGATAACGCATTGCATGGACCCGACTATGGCTCAACCTATAAAACATGTTCCCTGGGCCTTATGTTCCCTCGACCCTGTTTCCTGGGTCCTATCTTCTGTCAGTCTTCCGTTTCCTCAGACTTATGTTCCCTCGACCCTGTTTCCTGGGAATGTAGCTCTAACATCTATGGGTGTTTACAGGACAATCTCAAGGGCCTTGACCTTTTGTACATTCCAAAACAGAAATGACTATAACCTCATACTTAATCTGAGCAGTTCTTAACATTATAGTTCAAGGCACAGTGTTACAAAATACTTTTTTGTCAGTTTTTATTTTATTATTTCATTCATTATTAGAGTACAGCCACATGTAATATGTCTATAATGTCTATAAAATATATGCCCATCAGACAGCACAGGGTTTGTCAGAACATGCATTCAGATACTGTTGGATTAAAACTTATATGGGGCAAAATGAGTGCCATCAGCACCTATATAGTCATGTGTGTGCCATCCATTACTGTGCTCTTAACATGAATGTTGTGGCATAATTGTAAGGATGCAGTATTAGATGAAAGCACTACAAGTTCTGCTGCAGCTGTAACCTTTTGGCCTGAAGTTAATGAGGGAAACAGTTATTGTCCTTGTGAATTGCAGCTAATGACGCTTCCCTTATGAGGTTCACTGGGCCTAGAGAACGGCTGTATTGTCAAGGCCTGATGCCTAAGCAGCTGTAGAGCAAAAGGTACTTGAGATTGTGCATGAAAAGCCACAGTGACCCTTGATCTTATCTGACCTCATCACTGTCATGGCTAACTGAGTGAGAAGAGAAAAACTGCAGATGTACAACAATATTTTGTCGTTGCACCTGCGGTTTTCTACTACTTATTCACAATAGTAAACTGAAGAAAGGTTTTAACGACTAAGGCGTGTGATCTACAGAAATGGTAAAAGCAGAAGAGCAGGATCTTACCTCACACAGGAAGCAGCTCAGGTCCTAATCCATGCGCTTGTAATCTAGCGTCTGGACTACTACAAGTCACTGTTGGTAGAGCTCTCAGCATAGGCCACCAAACCCCTGCAACAGATCTAGTATCCAACATTGTGAAGGTGGCCCATGTCACCATGCTGCTCCGCATCATTCTACTGGCTTCCAGTTGGAGCTCACTTCTACAAGGCCATGGAGCTTGTTAACAGAGCAGCAAGGATAGTCTCCCTAACTTCAGGCAACCCTCACACACAGAGCTACCTTTGAGGCTTGGATAGAGTCTTTGTCCATCTTCAGAAAACATTTGACACCCTTTTCAACGAATGCTTAAAATAACTCCACAACCACCACTTCCATTTCATTTGAAAACCAACTCTTGTTTCTAATATCTCCCCTCCAGCACTGACAGATTTCATTTGTAGAATTTGCCTTCTGCCACTGAGCTGTGTGCTGGTTCCACCTAGCCATCGAAAAATGTATACACTAACTGCAGTTCGCTCGAGCTTCTGCTGAATTGCTACAATGTAATGTGTAATAAAAATGTTTGCTCTTTTAAAATACGTGCATGCATTTACCTCAAGATAATCGTTCTTCATTCTTCTCCATCTTCTAAAAGTAGAAATAATAGGATAAATTGCAGTTCAGCAGCATGCCTCTGGATTGAGGTATGTTTTCCCAGACATACTGCACTGGGAACTAGCTATACACATTATACCATAGGTCAGGTCTAACCCCAAAGATGCAAATTGACCAAGAGTAAGACACTCTGGGTGTTTAGAGTAACAACTTATTCACAGCCTTTTCCCCCTATCATATAAAATCTACTCTGGTGAAAAGGGGAATTGTTAAATATTGATTTTGATGAAGGTAAAATGTTTTGGTTGCTTCAGGGATAAGCCCGATTTCTTTGCGGCTGTCAGTGAAAAACAATACATGACTCTGGTTGAAGTACAGTGCCTTCTATGAGTGTTAAGATAGTTAAAGTCCAAAATGCTACTCAATGCATATGAAAATATATGAGGAAAATACAGATTGTCACCTTGAATGTCTGGCTTTTTCAACACGGTTTGCCAACTAAGAATAATAGCACTTTCAGAGTTCCATCCCACCATTTTATGTGAATTCCATAACAAACCATAGAATTACTGAAGACTGTGTTTTAATTTTGATTCTAACTTGAACAGGGAGCCAGTAGAGGCTAAATAAACCGGGGTGATTTGGTTTTTTTTGTGATGTTTGTGAGATTATGCTGGCTGCATTCTGGATAATCAGAAGTTGAGACAGGAACCTTACTTCCTCATCTGCACATTTCTGTCGTTGAGATGTTGGTGCATGCTCAAGCTGTTCGGCAGGAGTTAATCCTGGTTACATAGATAAAATAAAATACCGTTTCTTGATGGGAATATGTGCAAGGTTCAAGTTTTAAAATATTAAACCGAGGTTTCTGGTGGTGGGATAAGCTGCTATTATTGTATTATTTATAGAAAGGTTGAATATGCTGTAGTTTCTCTGTACTCCTTTAGAGCCAGTGTATTTCTACCATTCCCTTTCAGGATATTTAAATGCATTTATTTTAGTCTGGGATGGGTTACCATTCCAATTCCAAGCAATATGAGGCTACATCATTCCACTGTCCGGTGGATCATCTAGAAATTGAGAAAGTTCCAGACCACTGACAATCTTCCAAATTCACGAGCTGCTCAAATGATGCTTGTTAAAGTCTCTAAGAACCCCAGGGAAACTTCAGAGGATTTACGGGGGTGCTTCTACCACTATCAATGTGAAGGGCATGAGTCACCTGTCACAAAGAGACTGTACAATCTTGGCCTACACAGGAGGCTAGGGCAGAATAATTCTCTGGTATAAAACAAAAATAATATGAAGACACAACTGACGTTTGCCAGACAACGCCTGGGCGTTGACAAAACCCTGTGGAGTTGTTTTGCCGCAATGCCTGACACCATTTGGCGGAAAGGAAACACTGCCTTAAAACTGAAAGTTAGTCGTTTTTCTGACAGAATGTATAACGAGAACAAGAATGGGACAGTTGGAAATTTCACTGTACTTGCTTAGGTTGCTCGGGTCCAGTCTGGGTTATTTCAAGGTTTGGGTTATTAAAACATTTTTCAGGGAATCTGGCACTGTCCCCTGAGCCACAAGAGTCCATTAGGATTGCAGTTATAGTTGGACTGAGAAGTGAGAATCTGGACTGGAGGGGTGCTGCTGAGACAGGGAACAAATTCAGATCAAGACAGCTGGTCAGCAGTTCAATGGAGGCTAGATCAGATTCCCAGGCCAGCAAAGAAATTGGCCTTATCTTCCTGCGCAAGGCATCTACCCCTTACCTGTTCAAATATAAGGGTTATTTACCATGAAATCAAAATCAGATAATAATTCTGTAAATGAGCTGAGGGGGATACATTTCAGATTCCAAAACCATTATATTTTTATACAGTGCTGGCATTCGGATTGGAAAGTAAGATGAGAAGGACCATGTGGTCATATAAGCCCGAGTCAACTGAGTTCAGATTATTAATTCCCAGCCCAAAAGTGCAGAATATATTTGAAACAAAATGTCCTCCAGATTATGTTTTGACACAGATAGAAACAGTCCAGTACAGATAAGTAATCTGCAAGTTTTCTTTGCAAAGTGGATATTTAATTACCTATGATGAGTACAATAAATGTAGTAACAACGCCCAGCTGAGTGTGCAGTTCTATAAAGTCACTAAAAACAAGCATTTAGAACAGTTATATTAAAAGGTAATTAACTGTTATTTCCACCAGGCACAGCCCAAGGAAGACCGGTCAGCCTTCAAAGTCCAGGTTTGTAATTATTGAAAGTTCCTACAGAACGGAGTGCTGAAATCATGGGAAATAAATGGAATTATTTGAACTCATTTGAGTGTGACTATCTGGTGATGAACTGCGGTATAACAGAGCTTTAGTAAAACATTTAGTAACGGAGAGAGACAGAGAGAACAGACACAGTGCCAGTGTTCTGGGCCCCGGGGTAGCTTATTGAGAAAAAGATCACGCCACAACTGATTATGATTAGTTCAATTTGAAATGTGGATATTGAAAAAGCTGTGGGCATCACCTTCATTATCAAAACCTCAGGCCAAAAACATTAAAGCACCCTTATCAGACTAAAGTCAGAAGGTCTTTGAGTCAGGTGTTGGCCAGGCTAGGCTTCCCTCCGTTATAGACTAAATGAATTATATCACAAGATGGATGACAGTTTTGGTTGCTCATGGGTAAAGCATACATAGCATGCAAGTTATTGCTTTAGTGCTTTCCCTTAAAATATATCTGCTTCTGAGCCTTTCCTATCCATTTGCTGACTTGGAGTGCTTCAGGTAATTGAGGAAGTCTTTGCCCTCTGTCTTCTTAGAGCATTTTAGTGTTTGTCTACACTTAGTTAACGAAGCTTACAGAATGACAAATAGGATGTAATGGTTATAAACAGCAGTAAAAATGTAATTTGAATAATTGCGCAATAAGCCCATGTTTCATTACATTTGGATCAGTTGTGGGTCTACTCACATCAGATTATGTCTATTCAGTAAGCAGTCTGTACTTTTGATACTGAAGTTGTGCTTTGGATCATCTTTCTTCCAAGTTGTTCATTTGTGGCTACAAAAGCCTGTATTCCCAGCAGGTCAAGTTATTCTGGATCGTCTTCCTGGTTCTGCCACGTTTCTAATCCGGGTTGTTACTCCTCAAATAATGCTTTAATATTGGCTAAAGGCTATTTGTCATTTTGCTCCTAAAATGTATTCTATTATATGTGTGGCAAAGGCACAACAATCACAATGTTTTAATCTGGTTTAGCTAATTCAAAAGTGTAGGCTAACAGTACACATACCATTAATGAAAGAAAGAAAGAAAGGGACTTCTCTAACAACTCACCAAAGTGGAATGGCATTCAGAGTAGGTCAAGCTGAACTTTAAGTACTGGGTTAAAAAAAATGGAGGGATGAACCATATACACTAACAGCAAACAATCAAACCTAGCAATTACACCGTTTTTGTTGTTGTTAAATAAAATGTAATATTTTATCATATCCCATTAGTGAAAAAATAAACGAATTAAATATCCAAATAATAAAAAATTGCCTCATACATACACAATTTCTAGCCCTGTTTAATTTAGTTAAATACCAACCTTTGTTGGAAAAGTGATATATGCAGATATGCTTTTGTCATTGAATTGCAGAAGCTTTTGATTTGACAATAAAATAAAGTTTTATTATAATAATTTGAATGGAGCTGTGCAACCTGAAATTTTACACTACCTTAAGGTAAACTAAGAAGTGGTGAAGGAAGCTCCTGGTGGGGTGTTAAAAGGGGCACAGCGGGTGTGAAAACTGGTGCTAACCCTCAGCGAGGAACTCAACCCCCAGAAATGCTATGAAAGAATAGCTGTCACATTTGATGAAGAGAAACAAAGCTACATGTACACTGTGTGAACCATTCCAATCGAGGGAGTAATTTGATGGCAATAAATATTAGCAACTTTCACACAGATGTTCTTGGAAATAATAAAAAGACAAGATTGCCTTTCTGCTGAAATTGTATCTTAATGAATAGTAAAAGAGGCAACTTTTGCCTGTCAGTTAATTAACAGAATGTATTATCTGAGAAATTATTTTCACACAAAAATACAATAAACTTTACTCCCAGAGTTCTAAATAAATATAACATTGTGTAGCACATTGCAAAAGTTGCGGAAGATCACATTTAATGCAAAAGAAAATGTGTTTGTTTTTTATATTTGTGTCAACAGATATTGGACCTATATAATTTTTTACAAATGAATATTTAACACTGTAAAGACACAAGTTAAGCTCAGAGATACAGGGGCAAATAATAATATATAAAACTGTACTCAGTTAACCAAATTTCTGTTCCAACTGTTTTTAAATGGTTGGACCAAAAGTGAGTGAGTGGCTGTGGGAAGGGGATGGGGTAGAATAGTTGTGAATGTGAGTTTTTGCACATAGTTTTCACACAGACAATTCATTCTACAGATACCTCTTATACTTACTTAAACTGTGCACAACTGTATTAAAAACTAACGTTGGACACATTTATTGTCAACCTGAAATAGTGTCATTTGATTAGAAGCAGGTGCTTCTTGTTTACAGCATTACTTATCTGTGGTAAGATGCATATGCTGACATGGTTAAGATTGCTTTTTAACCGTGTTAAAGAGTGCATTTATAACATCACATGTGTTGTTAAAGCGTTGCTTCCAATTGATTACCAATGACAATAGAGAGGCGACATGCAATCTGGGCAGTGAGAAGCTGAGCTCTGTGTTTCTGGCTTAGGAAGTAGCGAGCTTTTCCAAGAGACACCATTCTCTGATGACTAGTCATGGAAGTTACTGTCAGTGTTTAGCTGGAATGTGTTCTGTATTGTGTTTTGCTCAGTGGCATTTCTAGAACATGTATTCAAGGGTGGCATATCATTCTAGTGTTGGTTATGTCAACTTATACACATCCAGGTACTGTAAATGGACAGTGTAATGTCTTGTTAATAAATATCATACATTTTCTCACTTTGATATGTATGTGTTTAAAATTTGGTATGAGTCTTTTGAGTGTATAAAATCTGTGAGTGTTGGGAGTTTTATATGCAGCATACTTATTGAAGGAAAAGGTGCAGTATTTTTCTCAGATACTTTGTTCATATTATTCTGCCAAGTGCAGAAGCACAAATTAATGCATCCTGAAAGTGAATGCCTTATATTACTTGAAATACACAAACACTGAATATAGGCTACTGAGGTTGTACAGTTGTAATTTAATATACTAACAACATTTTTATTACAACTGTTAATCCCATTTGACTACACACCACATTTTGTTGATATTATATAGATGTCCAGAGATGTCTAATTTAGAGGTATTGTAGATTAACCTTTAATATATCCACAGATGTAATTAACCATTTAATTAACCATAGCAAGCTACAACAACATTGTTCAATTCCCCTTTGCTCGCTATCATGACAAGCATTGCATGGCAATGATGGCAGGCTACTTCATCTGCAAATATGCTCATGATTGCATTACATTAGCAAGTAGATATCAGACATATCTAAATAATAATGGCTTGTAATGCAAGATTAGAAGATTCCATTTTGTATCATATATTTCATTAACATGTGCAGCAGTACCTTCTTTCATTACTGCTAGGCTAGTCTAGTGCGATCCCGACTGCTCAGTTGCAGAGAACACAAAGCACCTATGACCAGGTGTTTCCACTGGAAGAGAGGGGAAGCAGCACAGTGACAGGAAAAGCTAACCCTGGGAAGGTACTCAAAAATATTGGAATAGGTTACCATTGAGATATACAACGAAAGTAGAAAAAATATAATACAACTCAAAAAAGATATATTAATATATTATAGCAGACAATCCTGACAACTGGGGTGGCAAGGCATTCTTTTGGGGTGGCAAGGTATTCTTTTGGGGTGGCAGCTGCCACTCTTTGCCACCTCGGAGGTTCCACCAGTGGTTTAGTTTGAATGTTTTCTGTGCTGCTTTAGAGCTTTGGTTACAATAAATGATTACAGATGGCGCTCTAGTAAAGTGCATTGGGTCTCAGGGATCGTTTGTGATTCACAGGAACACACTTTAGTTCCTTTTATTCCCTCCTTGTTTGTTTTCATTTTGCTTAGGCAAAAGTCCAATGGTCAGGGTAAAAGTTGCATTTTACTCTTGTTAAAGGGACAGTTCGACTCAGATTCATATTTGGGAAAAAGTTCACTTACTCTGCAGTTCTTCCCAAAGAGTAAATTTTCTAAACAATCCATTGTTCTGCTCTTTCCCAGTATGTAATTAGCATTATTAGATTGTCCAATTGCTTATAATGAATGGAAACATCGCGTCCTGCTTAACTAAATCTGCACTACAAGTGGAAAACTAGGAGAATCCACAGATATAAAGCACCTAATTTGACTAGAAGGGGAAGCCATATTATAAGCCAAAATGTCAAGATAGTGCCAGACGGAATTAAAAACATGGAAGTGTTTTAATGTTGTCGACAGTCCTACGCCTTCACCAAGTTCATATCTAAAACACCTAAATCGTAATCAATTATATTAGAACATATAGTAGAAAAGTTAAGAAAGGAGGTTAGAAAGGCAGCAAGCAAAGCAAAAGTAGTGAAGTTCAGAGAGAAGGGAAAAGCAAGAGAATTAGGATGTGAGGATTGTAGAAGGATATAAAGCATGCAAAGAAAAGAATCAAGGTCTCTTAATGAGGCTTCCTTTATTCCTAGTGACAATTACTCAACTCCTATTGTGATTTATTCAAATCCAATTCATACTGAGACTGAGTGTCTTAATAAAGACACTGCACTACATACAGCTGAATGTTTCTTCATTTAATGTCAGATTTGACAAAGGGCATATTGTACCTGCAGAATATAATACATGCCTGATATTTTGACAGCATCTGTTTCTATTGGCTGTGCCCTTTCTACATTATCCCCTTTTAGACATTTCTTTTGGTCTTTAGTGCCTTTGAGCATTAGATCATGGTCACGGAACAGGGGGGCTGATGGAAAATGTTCTGGGACATTTACTCCACCAATCTGAAACTGATCTACCGGAAACAGTTCTAATCTTCATGGCACCAATGGATGAGAGCCACTGAAAAGGCCCCTTTTGAGATGTCTTGTTCTGGAGCTCCACTAAGGCATGAAGCCCCATGTGCTGGCAACACAGTTCATCTCATCTGCTGTGCCTGTCCAGGAATGAGATAGGAAGGGAGTGTTTTCATGATGGCTGCTGGTAGAGCCTGAAGACTAACAGCTCTGTAAGTGTGTCCTCTTCTCAACCTGAACCACTGTAGAGCGCTAAAAGCCTGCCTTCCACGCACAAAGCAAACAGCCCACCCCTACTGGTACAGAGACAGTGTGTCGCCACTAATGATCTCCTGGGTGCTCTCAGGTCAGAGTCCACTGAAGCAGAACTGTGCTGTCAGGAATGCAGGCAGCTCAGTTCCATATACCTTGTAGGCACTCCTCTGAGACTTACCTCACTGCATGCATATGTATACCTTTAATGGTTAATAATCATGCAGTCATTCTATCAAAACCACTGACTGGATATCATAGAAGTGTAGAATTTGAAGTACTTCATACACACTTGGTTTTATGCTGTTAGCAAAGACTGCATGACATATTCAGTATGAATACATCCATATGATATATTGCCCCATATGATATCAGTGCAAGCTTATTTGTGTACAACCCCGACTTATTTGTGTACATCCCCTGCTTATATTTGTACAACCCCTACTTATTTGTGTACAACCCCTACTTATTTGTGTAAAACCTCTACTTCTTTGTGTACAACCCCTGCTTGTTTGTGTACAACCCCTGCTTGTTTGTGTACATCCTCTGCTTATATGTGTACAACCCCTGCTTATTTGTGTACAACCCCTACTTATTTGTGTAAAACCTTTACTTCTTTGTGTACAACGCCTGCTTGTTTGTGTACAACCCCTGCTTGTTTGTGTACAACCCCTGCTTATTTGTGTACAGCCCCTGCTTATTTTGTTCAAAAACAAACAAAAAAATTGTATTTGTCTTCAAAATGCAAGGTGGTAACCCCAAGCTGTGTTTGTTTGTGAGGATAGTGTTGGCAGATGTGAACTTTTACATGGATGATGTTGCCAGTCGTTGACCTACTAGATCTTCACAAAAATATCTCAGTTGACCTCTTCCTTTATGTTAATAGCAAGTAGCAAAGCTTTATATCTGCAGGCTATAAGCCAAGTATTACTGAAATGTTTACAAAGATTGTCACACTCTGACCAAAAAATGTCTTGATATACAAAAACATTTCAGTTTCTGGTTGTATTTCAAAGTAGCCTACTCCCTGGAGC
Organism: Esox niger; assembly: GCA_016801105.1. NCBI lineage: Eukaryota > Metazoa > Chordata > Actinopteri > Esociformes > Esocidae > Esox > Esox niger. The sequence continues at coordinate 71,385 of JACXGJ010001025.1, read as the reverse complement.
TGGCTCTTGCCTCTAGGGTACCAGACCAGTACAGAATGTGAAAACATTGATGTAGGTTGATATGACAACAGACTCTGACGGGGAGGCAGTATGGTGTAAGGGAGAGTCCCATTTAAATGTCTTCCCTCCAAGTTGTAAATGTTATGTAACAAGGATTAACCCACTTGGAGGCTATAAATATAAATGTACACTGTGTTCAGACACAGACAGACATTTAAGATCAGAGCATCTGTGAGGGCTGAGAGATTACGTCTGTACAGTCCCAACGCCTTAAAATATGATAGAAATCCTTTCCCAATTAGGTTTTCTTTTTGCTTCAGCTCTGGTTAGAATCAAGTGTTGGTGGACCAGCGTCTGGTCGAATGGGCAATGCTCAGAACCATACTACACTGGGCCCCTGCGGCATGGATCCCAGTTGGATCCCGGCATGGGCCCTACACATTTCTACTCCTTTTACTCCATCTTCCTGCCTCTGCTCCTATCCTGTCATAAGGGGTTAGGAATTCTGTTCTCCTAATAAAAAAGAGGGGAGAAAAAAAGGGGGAAAAAAGACTCAATAGTTTGATCTAGACACGATTTGACATGCTGCTTTAAAGGTCACCGGGGATCAAATGCAGAGTGGTTTTCCTATTAAGAATACATTGTGTATTGACAATAAAAAACAGCAATGGCAAATCTATTGTCTTTTTATTTTGCAGAATTATGAATAGCATTTGCCTCACATTTTGTGTTTTTCAATCAGCATTTTAATAGGAAGAAGTAATAATAAGATATAATAAGAAGATCATTAAACTCTATTTGGATATGAACCATTTCATCTTGAGTCATCATAGAAGGACTCATTCCACAACTCGATAGACTTGTTCGACTCAGAGATCTCTTCCTTGAATCACAATAAGAGGGGACGTCAGGCCACATCGTTCTCTCCTTCAGAACTCCAGTGCCACTCCTCTGTCTGGTCCACTGGGCACGTGAGCCTCATGATCTGTGTCAGAGTGGAGCCCAAGGGCCACCAGGTCGCCCAGTGGGATGCTACAGGACCCAGGTCAAAACTGTCTGACGGACTGCCTGGCAGTGTAGAGCTCTGTTGGGCTGTGCCCCTTCCCTGTACCCAGCTGAGATCATACCAGCAGACAGTACAGAACTCATCTAGTAGACCTTCCCACAGACTTTTGTGCCTGTGGCAGTGGCTGCTGAAAGGTTCTCTTATTCACGTCCAGTACAAACAGCGAAGGAACTGAATGACATTATAACGGATCGTCTGACGTGTGAAACTGATGGCCTCATCATAATGCTGAGACAGAGTCATGATGACACAAGCTTAAGTGTGACAAGCCTGAACCATGTGAGTACAGTTCACATACTTTACCATAGGTTGGTTTGAACAGTCACCTGTACGCCTGGTTTAGAAACGAGCATCGTAACACAGAGTTCAAAAACAACAAATACTTTGATCATGTGCCACGTGCTTATGCAATGCGGTGTAGGCATGAATTATTCATCTCTTCACGCTGTTAGCAGCAAATCTGTGACGTGAACTGTAAGTTGGTTATGTTAGGATTAGCTGCTGAAACAATAATTGAAATGCACTGTAGTAATTAATAGGATTCCCTTGTAATTCTAAGTAGCCTGCTGATGACATGTTTGCGGTGCAGTCATAAAGCACATTAGTGCCTGGTTGCCCAACATGCTTCTGTTGTATGAGTCCTGTCTGTGGGTGGTGATTAGTGCAATGCAGTTTAGGGATTGACCTCCTAAGCATGGAGGGCCTAAATGTGTGGGGTGTCCTTTCAACCGAGTATTTAGGCAAATCTCCACTTAATCTTGAAACATTTTGGTAGCCTTCTGTATAGCTTTTGGCGAAATGGTTAGTAGAAACGACAGAACCATTGTTTATCACCAGTAGGCAGAAACGTGCGCGCGCACAGCTAAAGATAAAATCTGATACCAAATAACATGTTGTGAAACAAACTTAAGCAGATTTAAGTGATGAGGGATCAGTAGTAGGTTGGATGATAAACATAAAATGATCGACTCCATTCACTTATTGCAGGGAATTTTCCACTATCAATTATTTATTATTGGTAATCTACAGTAGAGAAGTGAAATATTGAAATAAAAGACATTTTCAGATCTGTGTGATAGTTAATTGAGCAAGTGATGACTAAAACCATCAAACTAGTGGTAGGATTTAAAAGTAACATACATGCATAAAAGTGTGGTGCGTATTAATATTATAATCATGTAATAACTATTATTTATTTAATATTGCATCAATTTATCACAATATGGACTTTTTCTATACCTCTCTAGACAGTAGAGGGAGCTCTCCCATCCTTACCAATCTGTTGGATGAACTGGGGGCCCAGTACACAGGCCCATGTCACTGTGTTCAATTATGTTGAGTTTAAATCAGTTTAATCGTCAGAATTTTTCTTAAATCTATATACAAATTGTTTGGTAGAGCAAGACATACATTCTGCAGAGGTCTGTAAACCCTCTCTCCAACTAACTGATATTGTCCAAACCTAATCCGTGTTGAATAGGACCGTTCTCAGAGGATGCTTTTGTACATGGATGTATTGACTCCCAGCACCTGTGTGAAGTGCCACAGTGCTCGTTTTATAAAGGAAGGCTGTAGCTGCCTTGGTTGACATTGCAGTACCGTATCCCTCCACTGTTGGTGCAATAACCCCTTTTTGAGTTCTGGAACGTAAGCTTCTACATTTAACAGAGGTTAGATGTAGAGGATAATGGCTAGAGATGGTGTTGTAGAAATTATAAACTGTGCATATGAAAACTTGCTCACACCGGAGTAACACTAGACTATTTGTGTTAACTTTTAATCCTTTTCACAGGTAATGGTCATCAAATTGTACAATTTTCACAGGAAAATTGACAGTATAGAATCATTTATGCCATGAAACAACATTTCTCTTGGCAGTCATACATTAAAAAAAGGAATCCATTCCCTTCTGGGTTTTGTTTAAAATTTCAACAGATATTGTATTAATTGCTGCTGATGTTTTATTGGTTCACTAAGATGCTGTATACATTTATGCTGCTTGGGTGTTCTGTTCACTCTGTATTAATTCACTCATGTTCTTTACCTATTTCGGCATTTTTCAAGGCATCGTCAATTTTGGCCAGCTGATTCAAGCACATGTCCTTATTATGGCTTCATCAGTAGGTTGAATATCACTTTAATTTGTGGCTGATTTGCCTTTCTTTTAGAATTTAAGGTTGGAAAATTTCAAGAACTTTGAAAATGTCTTCAAGTGCTGTTGCCAACTCCATTCTGCGCTATAATTAAACTTGCTCTCGTGAGGAAAGACAGAAAATAAAGTCCTAGAGATATCTCTGCTGCAGATGAAAAGTTCATTAGTGTTACCAGACTCAGCAATTTACTCAGATTGCAGCCCGAATAAATGATTCACAGAGTTTAAGTAAACAGACACATCTCAACAGCAAGTGTTCAGTGCTGACTGCATTAATGAGGTCTTTATGTTCCAGTTGCTAGCAAGAAACCCCTGCTGGACGCCAATATGAAGAAGAGTCTTGCAAATAAGGCCAAGAAACATGATGGAAATTAATGGAAACCTTTCTGATTTGTCCAAATTACAGATATTTGTTTTCAACTGCCATGTCTTTGTAAGACTCAGAGTGGTTGAAGGGATGGTCTCTGCTTGTGTGGTTCCAAACATGATGCATGGAGGAAGAGGTGTGATGGTGTGGAGGTGCTTTGCTGATCACACTGTCTGTGATTTATTTAGAATAAAAGGATCACTCAACCAGTATGGCTACCATGGCATTCTGCAGCAATACTCCATCCAATCTGTTTTTTGCTTAGTAGGACTATCGTTTTTCAACAGGACAATGACCCAAAACACACCACCAGGCTGTGTAAGGGCTTCTTGACCAAGGAGAGTGAACGTGATGCTACATCAGATGACCTGGCCCCCACAATCACTCAACTTCAATTGGGATGGTTATTGATGAGTTGGATTTAAAAGTTATGAAAAAAGCAACCAACAAGTGCTAAGCATATATGGGAACTTAGAAAATCATTCCAAATTACTACAGTACCTAACGAGGCAGGTTGAGAGAATAGTAAGAAAGCAAAGCCGTCATCAAGGCAAAGAGTGGCTACTTAGACAAATCGAAAAAATACATACACATTTGATTTGTTTCACACATGTAATTTAATCGTTTTGATTGTAATTTATTGCTATTATCCTGCAATATATAAAATATAAAATAAACAAATATCATTAAACGAGTAGGTGTGTCCCAACTTATGACTCGTACTGTCATACTGTGTATTTACTGTCCTATTGTCATACTCTGTACAGTGTGTGTATATTTGTGTGTGAATAGATATTATATTAATATTTCATGTATATATACAGCCACAGAAAAAATTAAGAGACCACTGCACTTTTTTCTTTCCTTTCCAAAAAAGGGCCGTTCAATTTGCAGTGTTCTCGTATTTTTAATCCTTCTGTTCCTCAATCAAATCCTTTCCTGTTTAACTTTTTTGGAAAGTAAAGAAAAAGGTGCAGTGGTCCCGAAATTTTTTACAGAGCTGTATGTACAATTTTCTTTGATGTAATATTTTTCCAACATTGATGTCAAATATTTACTACATCAAGCTGCTTTTTATGATGCATCGACAGGGCAGTACAAATCCTGCTCTTTTCATTTGTCAGGAGCAGGATGTAAGACTTACGCTATACTTTGTGTCAGTGCATTTGTGTGTGTGTGTGTGTGTTTGTTTATTTGTGTGTGATTGTGTGCTTTTGTGTGTGTTTGGATTTGTATTCTGCCTGGCCCGACCAAAATATAATCTAGCAATTTGGTAGACTACATGAGCCTTAATTCATCCCACTACACAGACCATGTAATTTATTCTTTATTGTTTTCTTTTCTATAAAGGCATGTAATACTGTCAGACTAGTATCAATGCTGGATCAGAAAAAAGGATGCACACTCTGTTTCATACTGTAACTCCCTGGCCATTACAGTTTACTAGTACTTAAAGAGAAAGGGTGTTCTTTTCTAATGTACAATACCCTACAGAATTTGTGCCCCCCTTGGTAATATTTCAGCTCCTTTATTGCTATTTTAACAGAAAATATTTATTTTTGCCGGGATTTTGGTTTCTCCATTGAAATATTTTTTTGGTCAGAAAGACAGAAAAACATCACAGATGATGCAGGCAGAGCTCGCAAAAGAATCGGTATTTATTCAGGTATAAAAAGCAAAGGAGTGTTCACAAATCGATTTCCACTCAAAATAATCAAGATACAGAGGCGAGCTACAAAGTTGCATAGTGCCCTGACAAACATGGAAAACCATTTACTGAAGTGGATTATATTTTTATTCAAAAAAGCTTTCCTCTGTAGCTTAGAGGCTTGATGATCTCTCACTGTAGTATTACAAATGCTCCCGTGTTCAGTGTGGCCGTTGATTAGAGTGTGGACATGAATAACATTCAGATCTCAGTAAATCCAACTGATCAAAAGAATAATGTTAATAAAACTAAAACCAACAATAAGCAGCTTTAGAAAACAAAATACAGGTAGACCAATTAAAGCCATGGAAATAGTGACTAAATGCAGGATGCCATGCTGCCAATTGCCAGCATCAAAACAATCAATGCATTTGATGCATTACAGTCAGATACAGTATACACACATAGAGCCTATACAGTCAGATACAGTATACACACATAGGGCCTATACACTTAGATACAGTATACACACATAGGGCCTATACAGTCAGATACAGTATACACACATAGGGCCTATACAGTCAGATACAGTATACACACATAGGGCCTATACAGTCAGATACATTATACACACATAGGGCCTATACAGTCAGATACAGTATACACACATAGGGCCTATACATTTGATGCAAGTTGGTGGGTCCAGATTGCTGTGTTTGGTATAATTAATTGTATTTTCTTTCAGAAATTACCATGTTTCATTTCTGTATCTGCAGACCACATGAAGAGTTGCCTCAATAATTTACTCAAGTTGTTTGTATTCATCATCTATTTCAATGTACAGATTTACATAAAGCATCTTAATCGAATATCTTACTGTCAAATGGCATAAAATGTTCCCTTACTTGCGTATGTACTGGCTTATGCTGTCACGGACACACTGGCGTAGCGTGGTGACGCTGGGCCAGGGTGCAAGCTGTCCTTACAGGACCCCTCCCCCCCGGGACAAAGAATTACAATGTGGTATATACGCGTGTAAAGCCGATCCCAGCGTAGATTAACCTCACAGCCGACGTCTGACTGTGATAACCACATAAAAGAACACAATATACAATACAATTAAATATATATATATTTATTAAAGAGGCCAGGCACGGGATCCCATCCACGCCACCCCCCCATCGTGGGCCCTAGTGCAGCCACACCCCTCCACCATGGGCCCTAGTGCAGCCACACCTCCCCGCACCGTGGGCCCTAGTGCAGCCATACCCCCCCGCACCGTGGGCCCTAGTGCAGCCATACCCCCCCGCACCGTGGGCCCTAGTGCAACCACACCCCTCCACCATGGGCCCTAGTGCAGCCACACCTCCCCGCACCGTGGGCCTGAGTGCAGCCACACCCCCCCGCACTGTGGGCCCTAGTGCAGCCACACCCCCCTGCACCGTGGGCCCTATTTCAGCCACACCCCCCGCACCGTGGGCCCTAGTGCAGCCACACACCCCCGCACCGTGGGCCCTAGTGCAGCCACACCCCCCCGCACCGTGGGCCCTAGGGCAGCCACACACCCCTGTACCACCAATAGCTACGCCAGTGAACGGTCATGACTCGCGTGTTCCCCAGACTCAACTTTAAATGTCTAAAAAACACCAGTGCACGACTGCAAATTGGCAGTTGCAGACGACATATTGTGTTAGTATCAGCAAATATGGTACTCAACTCTGGGAGAACATTCCTGTCCTTCCGTGCGTTGTATGTAATTCATGCCTCTGTGATGAAGGACACAAACCGTTGTCATGTCACACTACTGTACAACAAACTGTCACAGTCTTTGTAAAACTGCTCAATATGTCAAAACAAGTCCGGCGATGCTCATTAAACCGCTCAGTGATAGAGGCAGGGGGCTAAAGGCCCCTTATTTTGGCCTGTTGTGATTTGATTATTTAGCTGTTGGTGGTAACAGGCTGCCAGCAGCATGCCACGCTAACCCAGCTGCCCGTCTGTGAATGGGCATTGCCAGGCTGAGTTGGTGTAATGAATGGTACTAACTGTCAGGAATCTAATCATGGATCCTCCACCAGCCTGTCACTGGACATCAGCTCAGCACTAATGGAGTATGATCCTTTAAGATGGCAGGTAGATCATTCTCTTCTCTATCCACAGTGACCCGACATATAAAATACAATACACATTTTACTACCAGAATTATGGACATTCCCTCATTAGGCCTATGAAACACATCTGTGCAGTGATGTGCCTGCAAGGATTCTTATGTTGTTATTTGCTGCAATGTGTGTTTCCTTTATTTCGTGTTGATGAGCTTGGTGTTCATCCTGTACAATGTGTTACTGTCTCTAGGGTGTAGGCACAGCTGTGTTTGTGCGTTTGGCCAGTACTGTTTATTGATGTATGTATGTTTATAGGTTGTATTTCTGTGAAACGAAATAATGGTAAGGTATAATGATGGGTTTGTGTGTGTGTGTGTGTGTGTGTGTGTGCGTGTGTGTGTGTGTGCGTGCGTGTGCGTGTGCGTGCGTGTGCGTTTGCGTGTGTGTGTGTGTGTGTACTCCACTTTGTGTGTTTGCATGTGTTCAGTCAGTACTGACGTGCGTCCACCTCTGATCTGCAGTCTGTTATGTTAAACATGTCTGTTTGCTATTGCCTTTGCAGAGACACTTATTTTAGCTCTAATGATCACATATATGATCACTGATTAGGAGACAGAGGAAAAAGCTGTTTCCTTTTACTGCTCTCTTTCCTTCATTGATTGAGGCTGTTTCATCCTTTGATTATCATGAGTTGCAGATGTCCCAGAAAACTGACTTATAGTGATTTGATGGTTATTGTAAATTCCAGTCCACCACTTGATCTCAATTATACTTTGCTATCTTACTATCTGGAGCCAACATAGGGGGAGTGTGCTGTCTCTCGCTTCGTGCCGCGGTGTATTTTGAAAGGGTAAAATCTAGAGTTGAGGCATTTAAGTAAGCTAAGCCCAGAAGGCCACTGTATGGCAGCAGTGCATTGCCACACTACTCTGGTGTAAATACATTGTTCTGTATTCAAATCTAATGATGAAATTGGTTGTATGTAAATTTCTTATAATTGGATAAGGGATTTGTTTTGTTGTTCCAGGGTTGATACTGAAACAGTAATCACCGTGCTTTCAAGGTATGCATTAGAGTGTGTACATTTGGAGGATTTTACATCTATGCAGACCGTTGGGATGTTTTGCGGGATTGACCTTTGGGAAAGCAGTTAATATCCTGGAAGGAACATGCTTTTATTAATGAACAGTGAAAGATGTTTTATTTGGATTACAGAAAAAGAGAATTATGTCATCTTATATCCTAAGCCCAGAAATTGGGATTTTTTAATAGTGTGCTAACAATAATACATATGATTTATGGAACTACTGTATAGACAGTATGCTGTGTGTGTGTGTGTGTGTGTGTGTGTGTGTGTTTCTGTCTGTTTGTCTGTGTGTGTTTCTGTTTTGAAGTTAAGAACCGGGTTCTTTCTCTCATTATTGACTAGAGTATGAAAACCAAATCTGTTTTTGATTTAGAATGATGCAAATCTGTTCACATTTTACTAGTCACATGTTACTCTTTAAAGCTAGGAAAGATGCCCTGCCCATTTTCCCCAAAACCCCTGCTCAAACACTACAGTCAGCATAACTTTCCAAGAACTAATGCCTGCATTGTTTTAATACTAGCAATGACTCGGCTGATTGCTACTTCATTGAGTAAGTATTAATAGAACTGTGTTTACCCAAATACTTATCTTTAGATAAATGCACTAAGTGTTAGGCACCCTGGAAAACAATGTCTGCTAAATATTTAAAATTCGAATATTTAAAATCTAGCCTACTTTATTATTTTAAATATACATAGATTAATTTTGATGACCTCGCTTACTGGAATGTGTACAACCGACATAACAATATTTTTGGAAATGTGGATATTCAATATTTCAAGTTCTGAGACTGAGTGAAACTATTGGCTTTACAGGTTTGGCATTGGCCTCATGTAGTAAACTGCATAGGCAGATGGAACAGGTTACATGGATGGCAATGCACTGATCACAGGATCCTGGATGGCACAAGGTTTGAAAACATTGAGAGAATGAAAGATGACTGTATATTTCACAAACAGACCATCAATGAACAGTAGAAGATAAAAACACTCTCATGGAAATTGATATGAATTTATGCAGAGGGGGGATAATGGCGCTACTGAAAGCATTAGGATCAAGTATGCTAAAATGGTTTCAGGCCTAGAAGCGTAATCTGCACATCAATATGTGATGGTCTGTGGCTAGTAATGGGAAAGTTTCCTTTGAAAACATGAGGCAGTTATTGAGGAGAAATGACTTGAGAGCACTTGTTGTGGTCAAGCTTTTCATTGGTTGTGTGGGGGACAAAGCAAAGTTTTCAAGTCATAGTCTGGCATTTGAAAAAATATGGTTGCATGTCCAGACACATTTATTTCATACAAAACACCTTTCTTAATGTTATTTACACAAAACAATATGTATTTCCCATTTAATCAGCATATATGTCAGTTCCCTGCTTAGTTTTAGGTCTGAGGAGTTGACAAAATGGTTCTTACAAATCCCATATGGACTTTTTGGATATTGCATTGTTCAAGCATACTGTCTTTCAAATTTCATATAATTTACTAATAAATAATTTGATTGCCTGACCACAAGCAAATCACTACTTAAAAGAAATGTTTTACCACTGTAATTATATATTATACAGCTCTGGAAAAAAATATTTTGACCACATTTCCTTTTCTTTACAAAAGGTTGAAAAGGAAAGTTTTGTGTGAGGAACAAAACAGAAGTGTTATATTTTCAGTGGTCTCTTAATATTAACCCTTCTGCTCCTCAATCAAAACCTTCCTTTCCAAACTCTTTTGGAAAGGAAAAAAAGGTGCAGTGGTTTCATATTTTTTTCCAAAGCTGTAAATAATATACAGTGCCAGTCAAAAGTTTGGATATACCCATTCATTCAAGGGTATTTCTGTGTTTTTACAGTTTTCCACATTGTAGAATAATAGTAAAGACATCAAAACTAAAAAGTAAAACAGTGAGGGAAAAACGTATTTGATCTCCTGCTGATTTTGGATGTTTGCCCACTGACAAAGAAATGATCAGTCTATAATTTTAACAGTGTTTATTTGAACCACAATTGTTATTCTGTCAACATATTGATTTGCATTTTAATGAGGGAAAAAAGTATTCAACCCCTCTGCAAAATATGCATTAGTACTTAGTGGCAAAACCCATGTTGGCATCACAGAGGTCAGACGTTTCTTGTACTTAGCCACCAGGTTTGCACACATCTCAGGAGGGACTTCTCCAAGTAATTTAGGTTTTGAAGCTAACATTTGGGAACTCGAACCTTCAGCTTCCAAGATTTGACCGTACATGGCCCCGTGCATCATCTCTTTGATGCGATAAAGTTGTCCTTTCCCTTTAGCAGAAGAAAAACCCCAATGCATGACGTTTCCACCTCCATTTTTGACGGTGGGAATGGTTTTCTTGGGGTCATACGCAGCATTCCTCCTCCTCCAAACATGATGAGTTGAATTGATGCCAAAGAGCTCGATTTGGTCTTAAATGACAACAATACTTTCACCCAGTTCTCCTCTGAATCATTCAGATGTTCATTGGCAATCTTCAGACGTGCCTGTACATGTGCTTTCTTGAGCAATGGGACCTTGCGGGCACTGCAGTATTTCCGTCCTTCACGGCGTAGTGTGTTACCCATTGTTTTCTTGGTGACTATGTTCCCAGCTGCCTTGAGATCATTGTCAAGATCCTCTAGTGTAGTTCTAGGCTGATTCCTCACCGTTCTCATGATCATTGCAACTCCACGAGGTGAGCTCTTGCATGGAGCCCAGACTGAGATAGATTGATATTTCTTTTGTGTTTCCTCTATTTGCAAATGATCACATCAACTGTTGTCACCTCCTCACCAAGCTGCTTGGCGATGGTCTTGTAGCCCATTTCGGCCTTTTGTAGGTCTTCAGGCTTGTCCCTGACATCCTTGGACAGCTCTTTGGTCTTGGCCATGGTGGAAAGTTTGGAATCTGATTGATTGCTTCTGTGGACAGATGTCTTTTATATAGGTAACAAGCTGAGATTTGGAGCACTCCCTTTAAGAGTGTGCTCCTAATCTCAACTCGTTACCTGTATGGGAGCCAGAAATCTCTCTGATTGAGAAAGGATCAAATACTTATTTCCCTCATTAAAATGTAAGTCAATTTTTAAAAAATGTTCATGTGTTTTTCTGGGGTTTTTTTTGTTGTTATTCTGTCAATTACTGTTCAAATCTACCTTTAAAATTATAGACTGATTATTTCTTTGTCATTGGGCAAATGTGCAAAATCAACAGGGGATCAAATACTTTTTGCCGGACCGCGTAAAGACGGAATGTCTTACTGAGTGACTGACTGACTGATTGGCTCACCCTTGTAAAATAGCATAGTGGTTAGGAAGCGGACCTGCAAACCGTAAATTCTGTGTTCGTATCTCCTCCCAGGCAAAGCGAAGTACGCAATATGAATTATTCCGTATTGACGATAACTTCGCTGACTAAAACCTTCAGAATCTGCGTTCTATTGCGACTGTTTTTGGTGGATTTTTTAGACGAAGATAGACAAACACGTCTGCGGGCTACAACATATAGTAGTTACATTATAGTAAGCCTTAACTAAAACTGTACATGGTTATATTACGACTTTTTCTGGCATAGAAAAGTTCATCCTCAGTCTCGCTAGCAATTGCTCAAGTTTCATGAATATTCCTAAGAAGATAGTAGGTACTGGTAAGACTATTACTGGCTAATAAGCTGTTAAAACGGCCAGTGGCAAAAGCCATACAGTTCATAGAAGCTATGATGGAGGTACATTTAATAAGAAACGTTTGTCTAGCGACTGCTGAAATACATGTAATTCCGTGGCGTAGTGGTTAAAGACAGTGCTTTTCACGTAGAAAACCTAGTATTTACCTAACAATTGAGAGCAACAACATGTATACATTTTATTTATGGGCCGCAATAGGACTATGTTATACAGTATTTCGACTATTTCTGGAACTGTACATTTCACGATTCTCTTGTCTTTTCACTTGATGAAAAATTTATTTATCTTCACCTATATTGATAGTTATTGTATCAGTGTCATTCATGAATAAAATAAAAAAATACATTGTTATGCCATGAAAGAAAAAAAATACGTTCTTATGTCATGAAACTAAATAGCTTTGGCAGACTTGCTAACAATTGCTCCATTCTTGACTATTCCAGTAGTCAAGAAGTTAGTAGTTACTGGTAAAGCCTATTACTGGCTGTTAAAACGGCCAGTGGCAAACACCATACAGTTCATAGACACTATTTGTGGTGGAGGTAAAATTTGTAAGAAACTTTGGTCAGTTTAACTGTATCAATATCATTCACGAATAACCAATTAGTTGTTGAGTGGCAAAAGAGAATTTGCTGAGGGTCGACAGAAGAGGCTATACTGACACCTGTCAAATGTACGGCTCTGTGGTGTAGTGGTTAACAACACCTCCTTCTATTTGGACGACCTGGGTTTGAATCTCAAGTAGGCAACACTGTTGTGGGGTGGCTGAAATAGGCTTGCCTGGGTTGCCAGTGCACTTGAAGAAATGTCCAAAGTTCTTGAAAATTTCTGGATTGACTGACCTTCCTGAAATAAAGCAATGATGGCCTGGCATTTCTTTTTGCTAATTTGAGCTATTATTGCCTTAATATGGACTATGACAGTACAGATATAACGATGGTCTTCTGTATACCAAACCCTACCATGTAACACTGATTGGCTCAAACGAATCAAGAAGGAAACAGAATCCACACTGCTGCTGCTCTGCTCTGCATCCAACCCAGAATTTCAGCAAAAACTCAGTCTATCGTTCCCCCACAGTTTTTCCAGATAGATCATGGAAATGTCTCAGATACCTTTAAGATATATACATAATAATTCTACTTGAATAATTGACTATTATTCTCTTAGTAATCACATGCTCTACTGAGATTTATTTTCTCTCAGTTCTTAAACTATCATGATGTGTCAAAGACTGGTCCCAGTAAAGAGACACAGGCATGAGTGAACGTCTATGGATCCCTTCCTTAGGAGCCACATGGGGTTGTGGGGGGCATTTCCCAGCCATTACATCCCACTTTCATGTTTTCTGCAATCTGCAGAGCATCAGGGAGTCTTAATCCAGGATGGCCAGGCCTCTTCTCTTTTCACTTGGAGGATATCAGAACGGACACCAATTAGAAATGAGAGAGGGGGGCTGAATCCTGTCCAGCACAAATTGCAAAGTGATGAATACATCTATGTGCAGAATAAGGTACATGGGAAACACATTTTGCTCATAATAAGTATGTAAGATGTTTGGTGTGAGAATTCAGTGATGAAATATATAGGCCTATATAATAATCTGAAGGACATGGCATTGACCTGGATTTTGATTCAATGTGTGATGGCATAAAACGGTCGCATGGCCAACTATGATGCACAGGCACAGCTAGACAAGCTCCCAGTTTCCTTAGAAAAACAATTATTCTTTGATCAGGGTAAATTTACTTACTTGAATGGCTGGACTTAAGGTCTGATGAATAGCATTATGGTTGCACCCTGAAACCCTATTTGGCTGACAGGACAGGCGGATTATTGTCACAGCCCAGGGCTGTTTGCTTAACCTGCTCACCCACCCCTGGCTGAGGTCAAGGTGCCCAGCAATACGTCCCGTCGTTACCACGATTAGATCACAAGTCGTCAAGCACACCAGAGGAGGTGCTCGTGATGGTGAGGTTGTGAGACCCTAAACTTGCGTGGGAAGTCGATTCTTTCTACCTGTGCTCCAGCTATGTATGGCCCAGGTCCATTTGGGCTATGTTTGTACTTGCAAAGTATTAATATTAAAGAATTACCACTTTTACCAAAACCAATGCGTCTCTGATTAAGGATTTGAGGCTGAAACATTATCAATTAATCTATAAGATATACTTAACAAAGCAGTAGGGATCTTCTTTTATTATCATTTCAACGCCTGTGGCACCTGCTGAAGCACTCCCAGATTGGCAAAGGTTTCGGTCACCATGCAACGTGCTCAGTCTGTCCTTAGAGAGTGGCATTCTCGCAACATCAGACCTGAACATTATATTCACATTGGAGAATTGAAGATATCTAGAATGTTGGAAGTTTAAGAGACTGTTGCGTCTCTGAAAAGATGAACATACTCACTGTAAAACATGTTTTATGTTTTATTGAACCATTTCAAAATTGTTGTCAAGTTGGTCACATCAGCAGCACATACACAATATTCCAATATTACTGGCTTTGGCTGCTAAAGCAATCTTTCATATTTGTCCTGTCACTTGGCAAACAACAATATTCATGCAATGTTAAGGCATCAGGAGACCTGTCTTGGCAGACCAAGAAACAGCTATGAAATAGGAACTGTAAATACTGTAAAAGGCTTAACTGTAAATGTTGCCTTCAGCCATTTAAAGATTGATTGTTTGCTACCAGAGCTTTTAACAAACACCACAACCCAGGTTAAAAAAAAGAGTAATTTGCTGCTAGTATTTGGTGTTGCCTAGGTTATTACCAACTGACATTTAAGGTCCTTAGTATGGCACCCATTATAATCCACAACTTGATGTTCATCTTCATGCATTACCCCTTCAAATGTGCCTAACATCAGTGACCTATGGTATGTTAACCATTATAGTGGTACCAAGAATAACCTCAGGTGAATGAGTCATGTCTAAGTAAACAAAAATGTTGCTATGTAGAGAATTACTAAATGGCACTTTGATTACTTACATGGTTCAACTGAACCATTACCATAAGTAACAATCATAAAGTTTCTGCATCCTCTACAATCTGAATGCTTGTCTTTTTATTGGCATTGAGTAATCTAATTACAGAAGCAATAGGACTAGTTCACTGTTGTTGGTTTGGGTCTAAAAAGCCTATTTGCTTGTTTTTTTTGCCAATAATATAAAAACTCTGGTCTATTTCCCCCCCATTCTTCAGGTAAAATAAATGTATGGCAAATAGCATTGGCTATGTCTAACTAGATGTAATAAAACCCAAATTGTTTCCTCTAGTGCATAATTAAAATATTACGAGAAATTAATATAATTTTTGCTATATACTATCATAAAAAGATAATGGATGTTGTTGATAATCAGTAGGAGTATCAGAGACTCTGCCACACAGGCAACAATTCAATGTTTCTCCATTGATTGTATAGGCTGAATTGAAAATTGTAACTATACTTGATTTGAAAATGTTGTAGGCAAAACCTTTATCGGGATGCAGACGTATGTGATATGCACGCTGCAAGGCATCTAAACATTTTCTTTCTGACATTAGGAATGGTTTGGTCTATATGTATATATAAAGCTTACATTTATTTAAATGTGCTAAAATGTGGATATACAGTATATTGGCCTGTAATGTAGGCCCAACAGTGTAGAGACTGCTCAATGTGTATTCTTTAGATAATATACTCATTTGGTTACCAGGCTAAGATGGGCTTGTTTGAATTCTGCACTTGTGGATATTTTTCAGGGCAGATGTATAACTGTGTATGTGTATTGTACAATGCTAATACAGTCCTGTTTACGTGTGTATGTGCTAATGTTGACAGTAGGTTCCGCTGCTAGGGGTAATAGTGCACACATGTAGCTTTAAATTAAGTAAAGTTGTGTTAGTGGTTGAGGATGGAAAACATGAGGAACTCAGACAAGTTTTGAGTTTACTTACTCTGAAAGAATTAAGAGTAGAATGCTCATAAAATGCAGTTATGCAGAGCTAGGGAGCTCTTTCTAACAAAGCTAACGTTTTTACTAAAACTTCTGCAGAACATGGCAAAATGTTACACAATTACAAGAAAATGTGTATTGAATGTAAAAACACTGCTCTCAACCAACGTGTTTTATCATGTTCAAACTTCCTAAATGATGGAAGTGAAAAAGTTTAACAATCTAACTTTATATATTTGTAATACATAATGATTTTCTATATTTGTAACTAGGCCTAAAAAAGTTTAGATATTAGTCCAAAGCATGTTTGTGTAGGAAGTTCTTAAAATAAATCTTAAATAATTAGTGAAACATAAAAGTGAAACTGAGACACTTTAACTAAGGTAATTTGTTAGAGCCAACATCAGGCATGAAAAATGTAAAATGTTATTTAATGTGTATATGCTCTGAATCATATTCTATAAAAGTTTGTAAAATATAATCCAAAATAAATACTATTTAAACTATCTTGAAAAAATTACCTTAATATTGTAACTCAGTCTTTTGAGATTTCTGATGTGCCAAACCTAATCCAAAAAGTTACATGAGGCAAGAGGATTTATACCATTACATTGTTCAAGTGCCTATAGACGTATTTGTACTTGATGCACCGTGTTATGTTGTTTCCTGGTTTTCCCTCAACAATTCCTTATAAGTAGGGACACTCTACATATGAATGCAAAAGTATGAATGTGCTTGTTCCAGGGCCTGTGTCAAATGTACATATACAGTAGGGAGAACAAGTTTTTGATACACTGCTGATTTTGCAGGTTTTCCTACTTACAAAGTATGTAGAGGTCTGTTATCCCTGATGTCCTTACACAGCTCTCTGGTCTTGGCCATTGTGGAGAGTCTGGCCATTGTGGAGAGTCTGTTTGATTGAGTGTGTGGAAATGTGTCTTTGATACATGTAACAAGTTCAAACTGTTGCAGTTAATACAGGTAATGAGGGGAGAACAGGGGGGCTTCTTAATGAAAAACTAACAGATCTGTGAAAGCCGGAATTCTTACTGGTTGGTAGGTGATCAAATACTTGTCATGCAATAAAATGCAAATTAATTATTCAAAAATCATACAATATGATTTTCTGGATTTTTGTTTTAGATTCTGACTCTCACAGTTGAAGTGTACCTATGGTAAAAATTACAGACCTCTACATGAGATGTAAGTAGGAAAACCAGCAAACCTTTCTGTTTTCCACACTGCTTTGGTAAAAACCCCAACCCTTCCGCAGTTCATCTTCACCCACCTTCTAGCCCATCCTCATCCACACTGCCAGGGAGCACAAGGGGCTCAGAAATCACTGTCTGTGTATCAGAAAGAATATTAAAACATGTCAGCTGTACTCACATCATTTATATCCTCACATCATCACTATCTCATGACATTTTCATTCCAGCTTTCAAGAAGTCAAGGTTATATTTGCAAGCAAGATTTACTCATGAATTCAATTAATGTTTAATATGTAGTCTGATGCTTATAAGCTATTGGTAAAGCAATATTTAAAAACACAGGAAATGTGAAAAGAATGTGCCTGTGGTGAAAACAAAATCAAACTATCATTGTTATGTACATCAACACCAAGAAGTGAAAAATTAAGATATTAGAATGATATCCCAAGATAGACAATGTTTTTTCCCCCAATGGATGCTCATGAATTTGAGTGAGCAGAACAAGCAAGCAGATGGGTTGAGCTAAGCAAGAGCTAGTAATTAAGAAAATATACATAAAAACATACCAGCAACAAAGAATTTATCCCAAACTTTCCACAAAAAGGTAGTTCAGAAACGGTTCTTCCTCTTATTTTGTTTTGAAAGTCTTTGTGTATGGCTGGTTGACAGATTGAAATACATCATATTGAGTAAATCTTATATAAGTTCCCCCATATATAAGATTTAATCAAACAGAGTTTTTAAATCCAGGGAAATGCATTACGGACACAATCTTTAATCTGCTGTTTGAAATATTTCTATGAAGGTCATAGTTTTTCTAGTTAGTTAGTTGCTGTTCTTGCAATTCCTTGAAATTGTAAAAATATCTGAATTTGAACCAGTGTGATAGTATAAGTTGTTAAAAATGTAAACAAAAATGTAAACACTGAATGGGTTAGTATGTCCAAACAACGAAAAGAATAAAACACTGAAAAGTTGTTTAGAAGTGGAATATTTCAGTACCTCTTTGTATGGAAGCCGAACCTTAAATGAAAAAAATCTCAAATGTAGGAACATAAAGGGCAGAGACAAGAGAGCTGGGCCATACCTTAATAACATTTAGATTGGAGGTCTCAAAATAAAACCAGTGGAAGATTGAAATAGTTCTAATTAGTAGTGACTTTGCGTGGCAGTGATCCCTGCAATGTATTAGTGTTGTCACGAAACTGGGCGAATGCACTGCGCATGGGCAACAGCGCTCTCACATCACTGCCAGTTGGGGAAGGTCAACCTCGCCTGACTATACATGCTCCCAGAGCGAATCGTAGGTCTTTGATTCTGCACGCAATCTTTTCCAGGGGCGGGGGAAACGTAGCCATTGAGCTTTAAGCGCTTTGAATTCCGATTCTTTGTTTAAAAATGATTCAGAAAACCCCCACATATTCAGAGCAAATGTTGCAGCATCACTGACGTTGGTCCTGATGTAGACTTGATGTTCAAGATCTCAATCTCAACCAAAACTCATTAAGTAACTACTATTATCAAACTATAATCATAACTTCAAAATTTTGCTTAATGTGTTATTTGAAATCACTCATTATGATTTATTTTTTCTATAAATATATATTGTGAAATAGAATAGGTTTGAAACATTCTGGTGGAACAATTCCTACTACCAAACCTTGTATAATGCAAGAAATGTTTACTACCACACTTTTTGAAAATGTAGCTTGATGTTTTTACACAGTTTGAGGATTTCTTTAATGATATTTATTCATATTTTGTGTAACGCTATGGCCCATGCTGTCCAGTTTCTTGTAGTTGCAAAGAAATTGCATTTCACTGTGCATAATAGCAGTATAGCTCTTGATAACATACTTATCATCAAACTTAAAATCAAATGTATCAGTCATTTTATGAATGGTATAAAATGTGTAAATTGTGAAACATAAAATATGCAATGAATAAGTGAAACAAATGTGCCTACATATATTTGTTCTTAAAACAAACCTATTTTGACTTATTTTCTATGCGATTTCTGTGGAAGTTTAAGGAAAATGTAATACAACTATTGTAAAATGTAACATATATGTAATAATACCCAATATTGTCTTTTACATTACTTCAGTAATAAACTCTAACTTCCATGTATCTTTAAAGCACATTCAAAATGTTGTTATATCATTTTCTTCTTTTTTTCCTGGGATGCCTTTAACTAGTGAGACGCCAGCAACTTTAGAACTTCCAGTTATGTGTCAATTACAAAATGCCCCTTGTATTCTAATTTGGTTTGATTTAGGTCTGTCTTGAAAAAGTCAAAATAGTATCACATTTCATTGAGCCTTTACTTTTAAATGCATCAGCCATTACTTTTTTACTAATTCCGTTATGCATCTTGCATTCATGTCTACCCATGGTTTATAATATCGCTTCGGAAATGTTTTAAGATTTGTTATTTTTATTACGTTTATGCATAAGCTTACTGTATGTTGAGTTGCTGTTTCTTGCATATTCAGTAGACAATGTTGCCCAGATTATTGCACGTGTCTAAGTTTGGTATTTGTGTCCAAAAAATGTAATCTATGCAATAATCAAATAAAATAAAATGTTCCTTCATCTTCAGAATAGACCGTTTTTTTGTCAGATCGTGGGTCATCATATGCATACACATGCATCACACTGATGAAAGCGTGGGACACATGTCAGAATTCTGATTTTAATGCCATTCTCTACTTTTAATGCTATTCTCTGTGAATGAAGGCGTACTTTTGACACTCCCTTTCTTTCAAAATAAAACATTACAATCGTAGACCCATTCATGACAAAATGTTGTGTGTGATAGTTTCCATTTTCTATAGCCCCTACTTACAAATTGTTAATTGTGAAACAAAACAAAACCTTTTTTATTACTGTTTTCTTCATAGAACGTAAGAAGGTATACAGTTATATGCCTACCTTGGGAAGCTACAAGGATACAGGACTTAGGCATAGGTCATATTGATTAACTGGTGAGATAGGCACAGGGGAAAGTAATGCAATTTTCTCCATAAAATTGTTTTAATACTTTCCTCATGTTCTATGGTATTTAGAATGCTTTCTATCGGTGTGTTCCTCTGCTGATGTTTTTTGATCCCTAAACAATACCAATTATATCAGTCAACTGTTAAATAAGAACTGAAAATACCTTATTCCCATCTGTATGCAAATGAACCTCAAACAGCCTCATAGGCTCTATATACCCAAAGTAAAGTTGTATTATTTATTTTGTCAATAATTCCTTTTGTTACTACTTTTCTATATTTTTTCATCAATTTTATTTTTATTTTCTAATCTCTTACTTTTTAACTCTGCATAATTGGGAATTATACTGTAAACAAGTTTTTCAATGTCAGTCTAAATGGTGTTTGTACAGACAACACTGGTAGGTGGATCATTGGCTAAATCTACAGTAGGTTAGCACTCTCAGGCAACAGAGATCTTTGTCTCTGTAGGAAAAGCTTTTTTGTTCCAGTGAGAACCCTATTTTGGTACCATTTAGAATATTTTTGGATCCAGATAGATATGTTTTAGGACAGACAAATAAAGCTTTTGGATTTTTTTCTAAGTGGGAAAGTCAGTCCTGCTACAATTTATATTTTTTTCTTTGGGGTCATGAGTGTGCTATTCATTTTATTACCCTGATTTGGAAAATATATTATTTTTGCAGTAGCATACTCTATAAAATATATATATATGGCAAACATCCAGGGTTTCACCTACACTGCAACAATGTAGTGACTATCTTGTGTCCCACATTCAACCCTGTGGTTTTTGAGTGTTGTATTCACAACCTAAATCTATCTTTTCAATTTATTTTCTTAGCTATCTTCTCCATTAAAACTAGCCTATTGGGTAATGTCAGAATAAATCATAGTTCATGCCTTTCAAATATTCTACAGTATATTACTGGATTGGATCAATAAAGCTGTTTATGTGCAGGCTAGCAAAATGTGTTGGCCTACATAAAACGGTTATTCAACTTCTGTTCTACCTCATCACTAATAGCACCCACCTAGTGTCCTACGTCTTAATATGTACTTGATTAGAGGTTTGTAATTAAAAAGAAAATGTAGTGGAACTGACTTTGAAGTCAAGAGTTGAGTAACCTAATACAACCTTGAAAGAAATGAATACGCAAGCTTTAATATGTAAACACAGGTTCATATTTATATTGTAATTTACGGTAAATCTAACATTCATACAAATAATGTTGCCAACAGTGCTTCAACCCATGCCCAGCAATACTTACAGTGCCCTCCACTAATATTGGAACCTTTGGTATATATGAGCAAAACGGGTAATGAAAAGAAATTCTTTGTTGTTTAATCTATCTTTCACTCAAATTATTAACAAAAATCTGACATTTAATTGTAGTAAAACAATTGAAAGATAATTCATTCTTATCATTAAACAAATATTTTTCTCAACAATATCTGTGCCACAATTATTGGCATCCCTAAGTTTAATACATTTGCAGCCGCCTGTTGCCAAAATGACAGCTCTGAGTCTCCTGCTATATTGAGTAATGAGGTTGGAGAACACATGGCAAGGGATCTGCGACCATTCCTCCATACAGAATCTCTCTAAATACTTCAGATTCGCACATTGGACTCTCCTCTTCTGATCACTCCCTATGTTTCTATGGGTTTAGTTTAGGGGACTGGGATGGCAATGACAAAACCTTGATTCTGTGGTCTGTGAACCATTACTGTGTTGATTTTTATGTGTGTGTTGGATCATTGTCCTGCTGGAAGACCCAACCACCTACCCAGTTTAACATTCGTGGCAGAGGAAGTCAGGTTTCTAATAAGTATCTGCTAGTACTTGATGGTACTTGATACCAAGTATCCTAACAAGTTCTCCATGGGTTTTTGGAAGAAAACCAGCCTAACAACATCAAAGATCCATCACCATCCTTTACAGTGAGGTAATTTATTGACTATCTTTCTGTCCATATTAAAATTATCTCTGGTGTTGATTTCTAAAATTAAAATTTCTCATCTCATCTGACCGTAGAACCTGGTCCCATTTGAAAGTTACAGTAACATTTGGCAAATTGTAGGCACTTGAATTAGTTTGATGACAGCAAAGGTTTATTATGGCAACACTCCCAATTAAACTGTGATTATTTAGATGACATCTGTTCTTAGTTTTAGAGACTTTCTGACCACAAGACTAATATCTGCAATTCTCCAACTATGATCTTTGGAGATTCTTTGGCAACTTGAATTGTGCGTTGGGTCAATATACACATATCATTTTGTGATGTGTGTATTGATAATAATCTAATTTTTTTCAATCATTATACCTCAATGAAATGTTTGTGAATATTTTGAATAAAGGACCAAGAGGATAAACCGCAAATATTTGCTTGTTTTGTTCAAATGTATCAAGGTTGCCCATGTTAGTGGAGGACACACAGAAATGAGAACAATACCTGAGCATCTGAACTGCTCCAGAAAAATCATTTTAGTGTCTTTATAAGTAAATGCTTGTATGGCCATTACTGTCTATTCAGACAGAAAATTGCTACAGTAACATGTCTAAAAGTAATTTTAAAAAGTTTCACACAAGATTATATTGTTCCATAAACATTGCAAACTAATGTGCAACGTGTGTTGTGTTCATTCTGTTTTATGGTAGGATAGCAAGATGTGTTTTATTTCTTCCAAGTGTCTTGGCAAGTCACTGTATCTGAGCAATTACAACAAGGATATAATTGACAGCTTTGGATGTCTAGTGAAGGACTTCAAAACCAAAGGTTTGTGACTGCATTTAATGCATTTAAAAAGCTATATACACCCTTATATATATATATATATATATATATATATATATATATATATATATATACCACTATGTGGTAAACAAAGCACTTTTGAGGCACCACAATTAATGTCTGCAAAGGGTGTTTTTATGGTATGCATTGAGACCTAGAAGGGAGTATGACACACTCACCCATACAGCTCCAGACACAATTAAGAGACCACTTCACTTTTTTCTGTACAACATCATGAGAACAAAGGAACCCTTTAAAGCAAATCCAGAATAAGTGTTTCATAAAGCACCAATCAGTACATTGGAGACCATAAATAAGACATGAAGAGAATATGGCAAATCTGTGAATCTGTCCAAAACAACCTCAAATACTGATTATCCATCCAAGATGGGCATTAGTCAGGGAGGCCACCAAGACGCCTATGGCAACTCTGTTGGAGTTATACTCTTCCATGGCTGAGCTGGGAGACAGTGTGCATACTAGAACAATAGCCGGGTGCTGTTGTTGCAGTATCAAGTCTCTGTTTGAGTTTGCCAGAAGGCATTTTGGAGTCTGAGACCAAGTGTAAGATGATTCTCTGGTCTAATAGAGAGCTTTTTTCCCCTCAATGCTAAGCATATGTTTGGAGCAATCCTAACACTGTACATGATCTTGAAACCACCATCCCTGCCGGGAAGCATGTGGGTGGCAGCATCATGCTATACAAAGACTGGGAGGCTGGTCAGGATTGAGGGAACGAAGAACAGAAAAATACAGAGAGGTCCCTGCAGAAAACCTGATCTAGCACGGACAGAACCCAAGACTGGGGTGAAAATCCCTCTTTTCAGTATGACAGTGACCCAAAGCACACAGCCAATAGCTATATCTAATACACAGCTATATCATTAAAGCTATATCTAATATATATCGTTACCATCGTAAATACAAAAAACGATTGTTGATTTCAATGCCCTAAAGTGTTCCAATGAAATGAAATCCTTAGTTTCTCATTGGTGCAGCCCTCTCCATATGCAAGCAATTGACATGCAATCCCAGCACTGGGTGTTCTGCCCAAATGCCCAGAGCATCCTTGAGACACCTTAAACAGAATTTGTTACATTATACATACATATCATGCAGTATATCATATACATCATGTGTATATATATATATATACACACAGCAAATTGAACGCTTCTGTTCCTTACTCAAAACTTTCCTTACATTAAATATTTGTTTTTATTAAAATGCTTACTGCCCAAATAGATTGCCATAGTTCAACTTTCAGATGCCTAAGACCTTTGCACAGTACAGTATATCATGACAAACAGAAGAAAGAGGACTAACTTGCACAAGTAATATTTAAACTGTCCCAAATGAAAAATTATCCATCCCAAATTTCAACACTTGTTAAAAACATTATTGGGAATATGCCAAAAAAAGTTAACATCAGAAGACTTGATGCTGTGGAAATAGTCCACAGTTCATTCAGATCAAATGGTTGGAGAGAAAGGTCAGTTAAGGACAATAACTTATTGTATGCATAGAGACTGATGATATTTTGTAAGTACCTACTTACGCATGGTAATTTTTAAAAACCTGTTAATTCTATCTAATTTAATGCAAAGAAAGGCATCATTTTAATCTTTGGTGCAAGGATGTGGACCCAGACTACAGGGCAGATTGATATTTTATTTGTAAACACAGAATCAATGAATGTATGGTGACATTGGTTTTATACTGGGATTTTTTTTTTAAATACGTAAATACTGTAGGTCGCTTGCTCTGAAGGACAATTAAAGGGAAATCATGTCAAATATTTTACAGTTTGTCTAAGATCATAAATCACTTGAAATAACCATCTCTGTGCAAGCTAACAGGATTGCACTAATGGAATCAAGCTACGCTTTTTGTGTTTTCTTCCCATTTTTTCCCCCAACATAAAACAAATGCAGTTGTAAAACTAAAACTGAAATATGTTGTTCCATAAGCATTCAACTCACGTGCTATCGAATCGTCCACACTAATGAATATGCCCTAATGAGAACACAAACATCAAACCACTTCTTTTCAGCTTTAAGGCAACCAAAGTTTCTGGCTATAAACTCCACTGTTGAAGAATCAGTGGTCAGGGTGTAGACCTCAAGATGCTATGAATAACATTGGGTTGCATTGGTGGGTGGCAAGAATGAAGGTGTTACTCATAAAGTATGACTGAAAGCATGTCTGGAAAGCCTAAGAATTTGGCAGCAAGGATTTGAGTGTATGCAGGTCAGGTGAGACCAAGATGCAGCTTGTTGATAAAAAATCACAGCGTAATGTGCGGTGAACTTAACACGGCTCATTCTTCAAGACACGATCCCTAAAGTGAGGTGTGGTAGTGACAGCCCCACGCAGTGGGAATGGTTCTCATCAACAGGGAATCTTATTAAAAATGAAAGTGAAATACTGAAACAGATCCTGCTTCTTCTGTACATTAACAAAACTGAATCTTGGTAGGAAATTCATATTTCAGCAGGACAGTGATCCCATCACAAATGATAGTCGTTCAGAGACCCAGTAAATTCTTGATCTCAATTCCACTGAGAGTTTGTGACACAATTTAAAGATTGTGGTCCACAAGCATCATCCAACCAACCTGAACAAGCAAGAACAAATCTGCCATGAAGAATGGCAATCAATTATACCGTGTGTGCAGAGCTGATACATACCTACCCCAGAATATTTGAAGCTGTTATTCAAGCAACAGGTTTTGGCTGTGCAATATAGTAATGTGGGTGGGTTGAAAACGTAAGCAAGCAAAATGTTGTTTTTTACAAGTATTTCCATCCATAAAACCAACGTAATCCTAAAACAGTCGAGCTTGTCACAGTTCTTTGAAATAAAGTTTCAAACAGAATGAGATGTCAATTTAGTTTTTTTATTATATATACATATATATATATAAAAAACTAAAAAACATGCATATATATGTGTACGTGTGTCTTTATAAATGATTAAATAGTAGTGTTGTATTTTTTTATATTTGAGGGTACTGTAAACAAACATTAAGTAATTTGATAAACATTACCTTATTTCTACATGTTCTGCTAATCTAAGTTACTAAGCTTTAACAGTTATTTAATATTTCATGTAAATGTAACATTTATTAAATAGGTTATTGTTAGTTGATATATTATGTCTTACATCTTTACCAATATTAAAGAATAGCCAGACATATAGACATTTGAGTTATAAACACTATAATTTATCTGTATGGTTCTGATTCAGAATTCATTCATTCTTAAGTAAATAGTGCAATGCCGCAGTTTTTTGTGGATTGAAGGTAATTTTCCATTTTTGTTTGTATGTTAACGAATCTCTAACAGCATTTGGTAATACTTGCTCAAATATTTACTGCTTTGAATGAGCGCTGTTATAGTTTAGAAGACAGTGCAATTTAATATCACAGTTTATAAAACACAGAACAGTTAAGTATTTATTACTTAACATGATAAAAATACGTTATGCTAACTTTGAGTTGTTTTACTTAAATTACTTTTGGTAAGCATATTTTCCCCTCAAACATAGTTTATGATTTATCATTCAGTTGGGATTTCTAAAGTACAGACCTTATTATTCATAAAATGTTAGGTGGCAAGTCACCCAGTAAACATTTGAAAAACTTTTGGGAGTAAACTACTAATTAGAAAGATGCAGAAAGAAAACCCAGAGGCAATGTTAGCCATTTGTGCCTGCTGAATTGGGCCTATAAAAGCCTCTATTTGGATCTTTGGAAAATTAGGCACTGTATTCTATGTTCCAATAATAAGTAAGAACCAAATGTGTTAACCTGTGGCTATAACTTTTAAGATATTATTAAGTATTAACATGCTATTTACTTTGGAGATGTTTGGTTAAAACGATATCCAATATACAGCTCCAGAGAGACCACTGTATCCAAAGGAAGGTTTTGAGTGAAAAATGATTAAGAAATTAATGATGTATCTTTTTTTATCAATCTCCCAGTATATATTTGATGAAGCCTAAGCACAACAAATAAACCCAATAAGCAGGGATTAACTATATTAAAAGGGTAGTTCACCGATATTCACATGTGACCTTATTTTCACTCTCTTTTTGCTTGTAGCTGATCTCTATTACAGTTACACAGACAATTGATTGTCACATTTTGCTGAGTAATTACTCAAATGTGTATTCAAAGGGGTCTAAGCAGGTTTAATTTATTTTATTTTAAAAGTTTTAATGCTTTCGTGGTTAACCATCAAGAACAGACAAGGTAAAGGCTATATGTTAAAATGTGTCAACTTCGCCTTTAATGTTGTTAATGCCTGATTATTTGTGTGTGTGTGTGGGTGTGGGTGTGTGTGTGTGTGTTATATCAAACAATTATTGTTGGTTTGATCGAAACGGAACCATAATTTCAACCAAAATAGCCTAATAATACTTACAGGTTTGTGAAGCTATGTTCAGACATTCTGTCCAATTGCGGAAATCATTATATTAAAATATACTTAATATAATATCAATTGAAACCCTTGAAACACATGTAATTGATTAGATTAGAACGTAATTGGCATTTAAGTATATTAAATGTAGAAAACATTTTGAAAATTGCGACTTTTATACACTTTTTTGTACCAGTCCAAGCAACACTTTAAATGTATGTACTTAAATGCTGGTAAACTACTAATAACACAGCAAATTAATACATTGAATACATACTTTAATTGTTATTTTAAAAGTATAGTTCAATATAATAATTTTTCATAAGATACAGGTCCCAGAGTTGTGGAGGGATAGTGGGGGGGATAAAATCAGATGTACTACATATATGTAATTTAGTTTCTTTACACAATGCACTAGGATTCTTTTTTATAATACAAAGATGGTTCATTTATGGGCTATCAATGCATAGCGTAGAACTGTAAGTAGCCTACATGACAAACATAATCGTTTTATGGTTGTTATCTGTAGGCTTTAATTGATCAGATTGTCTGTAATTCTTAGGGAAGTTACAGATATGGTCTTTTATTTCTAACAGTTTAAACTCATCCCACGTTTTCATTGATAATTTTTCTTTTACCATACTTTTTAGACCTAAAATATTTGCATGTTATTGCTAAAACAATACAAATCATGTATTCAAATATTGTAAGGTATGCCTTATTATTTAAGCTAAACGTTGTTTGATGAACACGTTAAAATGTAACGAGAGTAGCAACATTCGAATTATTTTGCACATTATGTGAACAGTTGCGTAATTCAAATGTGTAATGTGGTTTGGTTCCATTATTTCAACATATATGAAAAATATGACAAATAACTTTCAGTAGTTTAACACTTTACAAAGCATGGTTAGGCAACTGGCTGGTGGCTACTGTGGCATGCATTGTAAGACTTAATTTGAGGTGCAGACTAAGCATGTCGTCATTATGAACGAGAATTGGTTCTCAAGTGACTTACCTGGATAAATAAATGTGAAATAAAAACCGTAACCCACCTCGTCAAATTCCGTTGCAGGCGTGAAGTGAATTTTTCCTTGCCCTAAATATGTCAGTATTCAGCATTTGTTCCTCTGCTAAATATAATGGGATTCTGAGATAATCTCTCGAAACAAGTTTGCTAACTAGCAAACTTTTGCCTCAACCTGCAAGGCCTCCTTACAATCTAGGAAATTTAAATCGTGTGCTACTCTGAATAGTCGATTATGCCATCACAATTTATAGGCTGTATGTTTTATTAGAATATTTGAGACGTTCAAATGAAATCAATTAACTTGAATAATCTTGTAGACTGCAATATTTCAAGTTAAAACAGGCAGTCTCTGAGACATTCCCAAAAGATGTAGCTGAATCACTATGGTTTACTAAACACATCAATAAATGAATAGCATTAAATAGATGTTGATCGTGGGTTCCACAGTAAAGAAATATTTGAAACTGATTTAACCTTCAATAATTCATACAAACCAAATATTTCTGATTGTTGAGTCAATTTTTTATACTGCACATTTTGTACCGCACGTTACACTTTTTGTGTGTGGATTAGGTCACCTGAAAGGTTAGTCCATAAACTCGCCCCAACTCTGCAAATAGGGTGGAATTATTGCAATCTTGCCCAAACTGTATTTAAAAAATATTTTATGTCTCTTGTTTCCATTAGCATGGTTGCAGCTTAATAGGCCAATAGTCCACATAATGTAACGAGTTTTCTTAGCATTCAGTGTAAGCTATTAGACCTATATTTGGCCTATATCTCTAGATATTAATGCAATTTTAGTTGACTATAAAATTTAAATGGGGCTTTAAATGCAGGTGAATTCAGTAGGTCTATATATAAATTATTAGTATCTGGTTATATTTTCTATCCCGAATGAAGAAGGCAGGGTCTAAAAGTACGCTAGGCCTACTCAATTTGACTCATGCCGGGAGTGCAACACTCATTTGTTATTATAGAATGTATGGGAAGTGTCTTTGTAGTTAGGGTGGAATTGGACTATATCTGTTTGCTATTTTGTACAAACAAAAAATAAACAATTATTTGTAAGCCTACGTAAATACCCATATTTGAACATGTACATCAATAAGCCGTGTTTATAGGCTACATTGTAGCATGTTGCTTTGAAATAAAACATTACTATTATTCGCCTCAGACACATGAAAACTGTAAGCCATCACGTCACCCCAGGTTAGTGTTATTTCTCAGAACGGGAAACGCAGTCATCGATCTTTTCACTGCAGTTGTATCACATACCATGCATATCGAACACTCCCCAGATATAGCACATTTTCGATGCCTTTACAAATGTTTAGGGTTATTGATTACCGTATCTTCATTATCTAAATTAATTGAAAGTTAAATAGTTGAAACGTAACTGTATCCAGAACAAATTACCCTATATGTTAATAATGTTAATAATTTGATGAATAATTCATGATTACGTAGGCTAATGCTTTTCAACACATTCAGTGGTTTCTCTTGAAAGAGGTTTCAAGGAAGGTTAACTAAAAAATGTAATCTCGAGTTTGCCATTCATCTTGTAAGATTCAACTACAGTAGTCTACCAGTCTATGGAGTAGGTCATGGGATGCTGATCATCTTTAATCCGAATTCTATATGTATTTTCTATAGGCCAATTGTTCAGCCATGCAAATGTGCATATTTGTTCATTTTGATTAAATCGGTATTTATATGACAGATTTATATTTGTTCTTATGACTACACTGCCTTAATATATAACCAGTACATAGGTTTGTGTATTTCTTCTTTCAATCATGCTGCACATATCAACCTAGCAATATTGTAATGACGTATACTTTAATGAAGTTTATTTGTTTATTGTAACATACAGCAACAAAAACAGACAATACTCATACAATGGGTATTCTAACAACAAAAAGTGCAAAACGTTGAAAGAACATTTACAAAAAAATCGTTAACATCTAAAATGTTATGTTGTGAAATGTTAGACCAATGTGTGTGTGATGTGGTTGTTTCTTGCCTAAAGAAGACCATTGTTCTCTTTATAGGCTAATATTTTGCTGTTAATAGGCCTATTGGATAATAAAAGCTTAACTGGTTATTACAGTAACAATGTAGAACGTTGTTTATTTGGATCAGGTTTGCCAAACTGCACAATAATAAATTTGAAAGGGTGTGGGTTACTGTATGCATAATATAAAAAGAGCTGTGTAGGCCTATAGTATTTTTTTGCTAGCATTCCACTCGATTGTTGTCCGATCGGTGTCTTTAGCCGCGGAGCACAAGTAGTGGAACAGTAACTAAAAATACTAATGGTGCCCATACTATTTTCTTCTCACGATGTGATGTAGAATGAGCTCTATCCTTGAAATCCCATCGCCATTTACTGCTGAGAAAAGTCCTAATTTACAAGATGAATGTGGCATATGAGCCATAGCAACAAGTCAGCAGACATTGTCATATATGGGGTAAACGTGACACAAAATTTGGGAACAACTGATTCAGATGGCCTGGATATACGCCAGTTGGCCAAATGTGTGTTCGATGTTAAGACGAAATGATAAGATAATTAAATGGATGTCTTGGAGACCTGGAAAAGCAGCCTTTAACCAATAATGTCAAGGACCAAAACAACAGGAATTGATTTGAACGAGAAACTGAAACCTTAAGTGCTTTGTATAAAAGACGGAAACCGATGCTTAGGGCCTGTAGCATGGGTAGGCAACTTGATTAAGCCTCAGGCAGATTGGAGGGAATGGTCTGGGGAACATAATAAGACAGTTGCCCCATGTTATCCAACACAGAATAATTATTAAAAATAGTTGTACAATGCGTTTGTAATTGTACAAATTTAATTGACCACAACTATGCCCCAAAATACAACGTATTGGAAAATAACAGTATTTTCATACCTTGATTAGACATCATGTAGTCTCTTATTCTATTTGTGGTGGTCATAGACAACTTGGAAACCGATTTTAATAATAAACTCCTTTTTGTCGGAATTCCTGGTGATTTTAGTGTTGTTTTTTTAATTAGTTAAAAAAAACTGGTTGGTGACCCCTGCGAGGGTCAGTCACCGCTATAAGGAGGCCTAACTGTCATACTTGGTTGTGTCCAATAAGTTATCTACATACTCTCTATACGGTCCCATCAACAAAACTGAGGACAAATTATGCTAGAATTAACTCAAGAGCACACACAAAACTATACCTCTATCTAATATGTGTTGCATACATTATTCAGATACAGCCTACATTGGAGTATATGGACGGAGAACCTGAGAATATAAATTGTAGGCTTTTGTTTTCTCCCGCGTGTCTTAACCCTGATTTGTTTAAGGCGTTTTCCCCAAAAACTATTTCAAAATGAATTATTATATAAATAATTAATAATGCTGTATGTTTTTCCTCAATACTGATGAATACACTGACAATAAAATTTAAATACATTGTACAATAAATACAAAACATAAATAAACGATTCAAAGAATACAAATATAAGATATAAATAGGCTAGCCCGAAATATAGTTACCTTTGGCAAGTATAGTTACATTTTACAACCCACAGGTAACAAAGTTTGTCCCTTAGAATGCAAATAATAAATCGTTGCACTTCAGGATACAATATGGCCATATATGCTTTGAGGAATAATGGTTTCTGACCTAATTTGTGATAGTCTAACCGTTTGTTGACATTTATAGGGTGATTTTATGTCATTCCAATGTTGTAATTGTAAAATCAGTTTAAGAAAGCATTCGGTGTGACCCTCTTTTGATGGGATAACACTCCTGAAAACCCGCTAGAAACTCCGGGTGAAAAAGATGGTAGGGACGTTCTCAGTGAGTCTGAGAGTAGCGTCTGTGGCGAGCTCGTGGGCACTCCGTAACCCTGCGCGCTCTGCTGGAGATGCGGCGGCGGGTGCTGGCTCCCTGAGACGAAGTAGCCACTCTGTCCCGATAATAGCCCAGACGAGCTTACACCGTAACTGCTTGACAAGCCTAAAGCACCGACAGATCCACCTAGATGGCGCGTAAGGTCCCCATTACTCAACTGGTCCACCCCGGGCAGTAGGGACCCATACGCGTGCCCTTGGTTCAGAAATCCTGCCGAGGATCCATTGTAATGCGGGTGGTGCAATGATAAAAACGGTGAGATTTGCCAATATAGCGGGTTATTCGCCCTGTCATTAATTCCCAATCCCAGAGGCGCAAAGCGCAGTCCTCGTTTCATCGCCAGCTTGCCTCTGGAGGTGGCAGAGCGTCTCCGAAGTTTTCCTGTAGTTCCACCAATAAATACATCATCACTCGAAGGATCCAACATCCAGTAGTTCCCTTTGCCGGGGTCGTCGTAATGCCTTGGCACTTTCACAAAACATTTATTGAGACTCAGGTTGTGTCGGATAGAGTTTTGCCAGCCTTGTTTGTGCTCGCGATAATACGGAAAGTTCTTCATAATAAACTCATAAATACCGTTCAGAGTCAGTCTCTTTTCAGGACTCTGTCTGATAGCCATCATAATCAAGGCGTTGTAGCTAAATGGCGGTTTATCATATTTTCCGTTTTTGCTTGGCTCTGTCGCCCGTTCCGTACTCTCGTCCTCCTCCTTCGGTTTCTCCGGATCCAAATGTGCAGATTCCATATCAGGATCCAGGGATTTCTCTGAATCAGACCCCGAAGAAGCAGTACTATTTTCTGGGATCAACGAGTCCTGTTTGTCACATTTTGAGGGAAGCAGCAGACTCTTGATACTAAATGAAGTAGATCGGTGCACCATCGGCGGCTCTTTCTGATCTCCCATGCCGGACACTGACAAAAATGTCGGATTTTGTGTTTTAAAACGAAAAGGTCAGACGCGATCGGATCAGGACATTGCATGCATGAAGGAACTTGTTGGATAGAGAGGAGCGGTGGCTGGGATGGAGAAATTAGTAATTAGAAGGTTACGTCTTATCGCTAGGCTACATCACCAAAGGGGAGGAGCCTGCAACTTGCTGATTATTCAACTGTCAACAAATCCATCTTCCACATTCAATGTTGATGAAACACAAAATAGAATTGTTTCCATATTGACCCAACAAATATGTTTATCGCAAGTAAGATACATGGAAGTGAAAAACGTTCTATTTATAGGTTCACTATTATATAGAACCCTACACGGTAGCCTATTATTTATGAATTAGGATCTACTAATACATGATAACATATATTTGGATAAGAATGTTGGCTAATACAATAAAAAATAATGGATAAAATAATACCTGAAAACATTTTTAGTTTTTATCATGATTATAGGGTAATAGCCAAACATGTCGTTTGGAAATGCGCAAGTAACCAGGGAGGCATCGCTTTGTTTAAATAATGACCCACGACAATTTTGTTACCAACTCTGACTGACTTTATTATAGAATCGTACATTATGGGTTGTCGCCTGAGTGGTACCTGGGAAGAAGGAAAACAGAAAATCTTGGGTGCATTTCTAGAGGGGATTTAATCTGCCAACTTGTGACAAAATAGGCTATAGTTCAGACACATTTGGCCTATATTGCGTTGCAACCAACGTTATCGTATATATCGGACTAAAACGTCCAGTAGTCAAATGTGTTTACATAACATCGTGTAGTGTGTGTGTGTGTGTGTGTGTGTGTGTGTGTGTGTCTGTGTGTGTGTAAACGAGCGGAGGAGTTCCCGAGCAAAGGCGTGGGTGCCTTTGCTCGTGTGACTTTCTGTCAATTTGGAGTGGGCATTCAAGTGTTCGATAAACATGTTGGTTTGTAATACGCTTCGTTCATGAAAAAATGCATTACATTGGGGCTTTGAGCGTTTTTGCTTAGCTCCAATATCAATAATGTGCCAGTCAATGTGGGAGAGAGTGAGCATTGGACACATACATCAGAAGCACATAGAGAGCTAATTCAGATTGAACACTGCTACTTGAGCGCCTCTAGTGGACAAATTATGCTGTAGTCATGTGCTTGCGTGACGTTTGGTTACTATTTGAGCGGGCTGCAGTGTTTTGTTTTTAAACATAATTCATTACAAAACATCTAGTTTTCGATTGAGCCTATAAAATAAAAACTTTGTTTTAAAGTTTTCCCTCAAAAGGGACTTATTTCTTTTTCGAGCTCGGAATATTAGGTTAGGAATGTGTAACCAAGCCTATACAACTAGGGTTGTAGGCCACGTTATTTTCCACAGATTTTTTTTCCTAATGTCCTGTCACCTCTCCAGCACACACACACACACACACACACACACACACGCACACAGTTTGTACAGCTAAACTCATGGGGACCAGAAAGTAGACATTTCATGCTCCCTTGCCCTAATCTTAACCCTAAACCTAAACCTAACCCCAACCTTAACCCTTACTCTAACCCTAACCTTAACCTAACCCAAATCTAACCCTAACCCTAACCTTAACCATAACCTCAATAAAGTAACATTTATGCCTACACTTTACCTCGGTGTAATGCCTAACCTTAACCCTAAACCTAACCAACAATGCCTGGACCTTAAGAAAACCCCAATTCTAGCTCTAAAATGTACTGAAAGTTTGACCCTGAACCTAAACCCTGTGCCAGAAATGTACTTTTGCCTCATGGGACCAGCAAAAGTTCCCCATGAGTCCAATTTCTTCTGGTTTTACTATACTCATTGGGACATTTGGACCCCATGAGTATAGTTGGACCTAAAACAAACACACACACGCACACACACACATACACACACCAATAATCCTCACCGAAGAAACCAGTGTTTCTTAAACATTCAAAATAATTGAACATTAATATAAGATTTTGATGACATTTTTAAAGCTAACATATGCTATGTTAAATAATTTATTTCACGTCATAGAAACAGATAAATTAAAAAACATAACTTGTTTTCAACGATCACTTGGCCAAAGACATGAAGTGAGTAAAACAGGAAAAGACAAAGTATCACAAAAAGGATGAACATATAAATAAAAAATGACATTCAGTGGAAATAAATACTAGTAATAAATAACATTATATACAGCAAGACACATATGCAGATAGATCTGCTGCTCAGCAGGTGCACTGATCATATAAAAGCTTAGTACATTTGTATTTGAAGCAGAGGTGGAACCAAAAGTTCAAAAGCAGTGGGTCAAAATATGTACTGTATATTTCTTTCCTGGGGTCCAGCCTGAGATATTCTTGATCTCATAACTTAGTGTGATAAAACTCTAAGTAGAACCATTAGACTTGGTCAAAGGACTTCTTTGCATAGAAATATAGGATAAGTCTGTTGTTGGCAATATCATATTAAAAAGCCTAAAATTTAAGAACACAATTCTGTATGTGTGAAACCAGTCTGCTCAAAATGGAATGAAGAACTGATTAACCTCAGATTCAATTATGGTATATCTGCTACTCAGAGGAGAAATGTAGCAAGGGCTAAGGCTACAGAAAATGCTTACTTGCAGGCTTTTAAACAACTGCGATATTGTGTATGAAACCTATTAGAAAAGCAAAATTGTAATATTATTTAAACACACAAAATACGTTTTATGAAAATCTGGACTAATTCTGTAAACCTCAAAACCTGTACAACAGTCCCTCCACCGCTTGTCCAAAAAGTATAGTTACATAGGTACATCACTGCTGAAAATGAAAATTTTGAAATCCCCACATCATGCAGCATGCTATCTACTGGAGAGAGCATCAATGGCTGCACCAAATAAAAATAAAAAAGGATTACATGATAATCAAAAATATTGTAATTTATTTTTTATAACAAGCACCAAATTCACCAAATTCCTTAAGTATGGAAACAGCCCATTTGTTTCCATTACAAAAGTGTGGGGATACTAGTAAACTAGTAACTATTGTCCTACCATTAAATGCCTAGCGTAAAATCTGTAAAGAGTCTGGAAAAATGTTTTTGCGTGGGCTTCATTTATTGACCTATCAAAGGCTTTCCATTCAGTTGAGCATTCTATTTTGATGAGAAAGTTAAGAAAGTTAGTTCTGGGCTTTTCAGAATTTCCTTAGCGATAGAACCCAGGTCATAGCAACCAATGGGGTCGAATGTACTGTGCTGTGCAAAAGTCCTATGCACCTGAAACAGGAAGTAAGGCAATATTTTGGGTGGTAAGTGTTTTAATAAAAAATATATAAATCCAATAATATAATGTATATTTTACAAATAAACCCTTACTATCCAAATAAATGATGTAAGTTTGACTTTCAGATGCTTAAGACTTAAGCTTTCCAAAAGTTCACAAAAGAGTTCACCTTGTATATTAATGTATCTGTAATTCTGTGAGAAACTGTAATTCATAATTTTTATGATGATGATGACTTAGTACTGTAAACTAATCAATTTTTTGCTTGAGCATTTGCACACCTGCAGTCAAAATTCCTTTATGTATCTTATGCTGATGCTAAATATGCAAAGTAAATGAAAGTAAATGTATGGTAACGTCTGTGTTCCAAAATCATTATCTTTTCACCTTCTCTTATAAATAATATGGGATTTGTTTATCTGACATTTTCTCTTTCCAACACACATTACTGAGTTGGTAAAACTGAGGTTTTACAGTTTCAGTTATGTACATTGTCCTATGAAATTAATCCGAACCCTTTCTCACTTTCTCCACATTCTGTTTTGTTAAGGACTTACTTTATAATTGATAAAATGCATTTTGTGCCATCAATTTTCATACAATATAAAGCAATTTTTTGGGGGGAAATCTGTGCCAATTTACAAAAATAAAAAATACCTCATGTATGTAATATTCAGAACCTTCATTAAATACCTTGTAAATGAACTTTTGATTGTGATCACAGCTTCAAATTTTCTGGGGTATGACTCGACCAGTTTTGCACACCTGGATTTGGACAGTTTCTCCCCTTCTTTCCTGTGTATCTTTTCCTCATACTCTCAGGGCCTTTCTGCCAGCATGTCATACGCCTGTAAGTCAGGAGTGGCTTCCATTGAACCACTTTACCAAAAAGGCTTAACTAATGAGGTGCTGCAGAGGAACTCTAAAGCTTCGTTAGAGGGTTCTAGTGCACCTCCTTGACCAATGCCCTTGTTGCCCAGTAACTTTGTTTCTTTGGACAGCAAGCTCTAAAACAGTTGTTCTCTTAAGTTTGCATGCCCTGGCAGAAATTGTGAAATTTTGGAATAGATTTTGAAAATGTGACTGATCATGCAAAACTATCTTTTGTTTAACGATAGTGATCATATGCAACCACCTATTATCACATTTTAATTTGTCTCCTTTTTAAATCATAATAATATCAGAAATCACCCAAATGGCCCTGATCAAAAGTTTACATACCCTTGAATGTTTGGCCTTGTTACAGACACACAAGGTGACACACACAGGCGGCAATTTAAGGTGAATTTCCCACACCTGTGGCTTTTTAAATTGCAATTAGTGTCTGTGTATAAATAGTCAATGAGTTTGTTAGATCTCACATGGATGCACTGAGCAGGTTAGATACTGAGCCATGGGGAGCAGAAAATTACTTTCAATACCTTTATTAAGATGGAAAGGATATAAAACAATATCCAAAGCCTTGCAAATAATTGTCAGTCAGTACTGTTTAATCACTTACTAAGAAGTGGAATATTGGGGGATCTCTTGATACCAAGCCATGGTCAGGTAGACTAAGAAAAATTTCAACCGAAACTGCCAGAAGAATTGTTCAGGATGCAAAGAAAAGCCCACAGGTTACTTCAGGAGAAATACAGGCTGCTCAAGAAAAATACTGTGTGGTTATTTCAAAGGAGCACAATATGAAAAAAAATGTGCTGTATTGTCTATTGCCAGAAAGAAGCCTTTACTGCGCCAATGCCACAAAAAAGCCCAGTTACAATATGTATATAGGTTCTGGAGTGGCCATCACAGTTTCCTGACCTTATTATCATCGAGCCACTCTGGGGAGATATCCAAAATGCTGTTCATGCAACACAACCAAAGACTTTGCATGACCTGGAGGCATTTTGCCAAGATGAATGGGCAGCTATACCACCTGCAAGAATTCAGGGCCTCATAGACAACTATTACAAAGAACTGCATGCTCTCATTAGTGCTAATGAGGGCAATACACAGTATTAAGAACTAAGGGAATGAAGACATTTGAACAGGGCTCAGTAAAACATTTAGCCATGTTTTGTGTTATGACCTACAGTTGAATGTGAATCCCATAAGAAATAAAAGACATGTGTTTTGTTTGCTCACTCATATTTTCTTTACAAATGGTACTTATATTGTTAATTCTCCAAGAGTCTACAAACATTTGAGCACAACTTTAAATGTCTTGGTGGTTCCAGATTTCACAACGATAGATCCCACTCTGCCGCGGGAAATATTCAATGGTTCAGTATTTTTGCCCTGACACAGTTCTGTCTGGGTCTGTGGAGATCTCCCTTGATTTCATGACTTTGGCTTTTGTTTTGACATGCATTATAGAGTGTGGGACCTTATATAGGCACAACACAGCAAAATGTAAACTCTTGAGGTGGAAATATTTTTGTACATGATTGACCTATACTGTTGTCTGCACTTCATCTGCAAAACGGAGGGTGGCATTGGTGGGAGGGATCAGTGATGATCTTGACCTTGTGCTTCATGTAGGAAGTTGATGGAGGGTGGGTGGTTGCCACTGACCAGCTCTGTGGAGCATCGACATTGGCTTGTAACTCACAATGTATCTGGCACATTGAAACTGGCTAACAAGGCCCAGCTCTGCATAGCATTCTTTTGAAAAGAACAATGCTTTAAAACAGGCTCCACTGTCAAGCCAACAGAAGTTGTTGGTTTTAATCTGTAAAAAGCAAAAAAAATCCCCCTTTTGAACATTTGATGAGCCTGGCTGAGTAACCTGCCTGAGAACCAGTTTGGATTTAGATATCATTTCGGTATAATGGAGGCTTTAAGTGAGAGCTTCAAGGCTTTAATAGTCAAGAGTTTTTACCGTGCAGTCATATTATTTATATGAATAAGCCTTTTCATCTTCATGTGGTTTACCCTTTCAGACTAAACAGCATTTTCTATATATCCTCTAACAATTTGTACTTTTCAACGCCTCATTCCATAATATTCTTATACATATGATGGATGGGTTTTTATTCCAGAAACTGGAAAAATGACCTAAGTCACTGATAAGGTCTGTCAAGTTTTAAGAATTATGACTCACTAGAATTTTTGATCATCAGTGTACAATGATATTTTCTTCTCTAAACCATGTTTTTTTCTCCCTTAAAGAATGTCATTAGATGTTTTGCAGCACTGAAATCTTTGTTCAGTCCTGTTTGGTTTGCTCCACTTTGATTTTCACTCCTATTCTAAGATTATGGAGGGTTTTTTCACTGGAAAATTGAGTGCGCACCCATTTCTTCAGAACCCATTTTTATAACCCCACCTCTTTTTCTTTTGGTTGTTAAAGTTACTTCCTTGTTAGTACCCGTTTTGTTCAAGTGAAGGCATTTTGGGTTATTCACTTCTTGACAAATGTTGCCTTTTTTGCACATTAACCAATGGAATACTACTTGTCTACATTGGGAACCTCATTGCTACTTTCCCTACATTTCAGTTGCACATGCCACCTTGCACCTTTAATTTGACTGCCATTTAGTCAGAACTGCCATTTGTACTTGCATTTGCCTCCTCACACAACTATTCATTCCCACTTGCACATACATGTACATACTTCTTGTAAATTTGCCTTCATTGCTTATATTGAACTGCCATTTTGCACAGTTTTTGCCTTTGCTGCACATCTATACATTCCACTTGTAACATACACTTTTCTTTAAACTTGTACATTTCCTGCCCAATTCTATTTGCACAATTCCATTTGCTATCTATGTATCATTGTACTGTCCTCATACTCTTCAATGACAATAATTGCATTTAATGTAACTATTCGAATTGATTGAAAATGGGGATTAAAAAATAATTAGAAATTACAAGAAAAGTAGCCTTAACTGCTATTGAGCATGAAAAGGATTTGTAAAATAAACATCAAAATATGCTAAACATTTGCAAATATATTGTAAGTTTGTGTTACAGTTCATATCAAATAAAAATATTGGTGTCCTAGAGTTTTAAACTCCAAAAGTTTTTGTATGGTGTTCGTTCTGTTGGCATTTTTCCAGATCCAACCAATGTTTAGAAGATGTTATTTGGGAAATACAGATGTTTTTGTGACTTAAACATAGCACACATTGAATGCAATCCAATGCATCAATACCTTATATTAATAGTATCAAAAGTGTCCAACAGAAAAAATATAAATATGTTTTTATTGCAAAGAAATATTGATGTATGGATAAAAATTTAAGAATGTTATGATTACTAGCTTGGTAAACTTGAAAGAGTTTACGTTAAAAGAAAACATTATTTAACCACTGTTCTGCTACATATGCATATATTAACACATTTCAACATGTTTCAAAATAGCTGGGACAGGGGCAACAAAAGATTGGAAATGTTGTGTAATGCAAAAAACTGATGGAACATCTCACAACCAGTTTGGTTAATTGGAAACAGGTCAACAACATGATTGGATATAAAAGAGCTTCCCTGACAGGATGAGTCTTTCAGAAGTAAAGATGGGGAGAGGTTCACCACTTTGTAAAAGACTGCATGGGCAAATAATGCAACAATTTAAGGATAAAGTTTATCAATGTAAAGTTCCAAAGAATTTGGGGATCTCATCATCTACGGTACAGAATGTCATTAAAAGATTCAGAGAAGTTCGATAACCAATATTGGATGACTGTTACCTTGGGCCCCCAGGTGACATTATATTAAGAACAGACACAACCCTGCAGTGGACATCACTGCATGGGCTCAGGAACACTTCTGAAAACCTTTTTCTGTGAACATAGTATGTCGCTGCATCCCCAAATGCAAGTTAAACCTCTACCATGCCAAGAATAAACCAGATATAACCAAGATCCAGAAATGCTTCTGCCTCGTCTGGGCCTGAGGTCATTTTAATTGGACTGAGGCTAAATGAAAAACTCTCCTGTGGTCTGATTAATCAAAATTAGAAATCACTTTTGGGAATCATGATTTCGCATCCTCCAGACAAAAGAGAGACACCATCCGGTTTGTTCTCAGCGCACAGTTCAAAAGCCAGCATTCGTTATGGTATGGGGATGCGTTACAGGACATGGAAGGGATGACTTGCATATCTGTGAAGACATCATTAATGCTGAACAATATAACCAGGTTCTGGACCAACATATAATGCCATCCCGATGATTGCTTATTTCAGCAAGACCAAATTCTGCACATATTACAGTATGGCTCTGTAGTAAAAGAGTCTGAGTGCTAAACTGGCCTGCCTGCGTTCCAGACCTGTCGCCCATTGAAAACATTTAGTGCATTATGAAATGAAAAATACAACAAAGGAGACTTTTGAGCAGGACTGTTGAGCAGCTCATATATCAAGACTGGGAAAATATTTTATTTAAAAAAATACAGCAATTTGTCTCCTCAATGCCCAAACATTTACCGAGTATTGTTAAATGAATAGGTGATGAAACACATTGGTAAACATGGCCCTGTCCCAACATTTTAAAATGGGCATGTATTGTTCCAAAAACAATAACATTTCTCAGTTTCAAAATTTGATATGTTGTCTTTGTATTATTTTCTAATAAATATACGGATAAATGATTTGCACATCATTGCATTCTGTTTTTATTTGCATTTTCTGCAGAGTCCCAACTTTTTTGGAAACAGGTTTATATTTTTTTGCACACTGAAGGAATGATTGCGGCCATATAGTCAACTAGGTAAAATTAGATTTTTACATAACTCAGGGCCTTGAGCTAGCTAATGATTTTCTTTGCTGCGGTTACATGACAAACACTGGATCCTTTAGATACATATTTTGTCAAGAGCTCTACTGGAATAATCCCCTAAATGAAATAAAAATATAAAAAATTCTACAGACTGGCAGTAGCATAAGCCTGGGCCCACATTGATCTTTGTGTATGTAAAGTGATTGGCCATCCCTGTCATGAGTACTACTTCCATGATGATCAATGCATTTTACTTATTTTAGGGGAGATTATTTACAGCAAAGTTAATGCAATGTGTTAATCTTTTTTTAATTAATTTAAAGGAATATAGAGGTTGACTATTTTACATTCAGTACCCATAAAGTATTGGTTTTTCACACATTTGATCAAATGTTTGGTGTCTCTCATAAATATAGTTTTGGTAAACTGACATATCTGATCAAATATGTTTTATCTCACATTAAGATTTCACGAGAGATTCATCTTTCATTAACTTTCCAGTAGTATGTCTGTGTCAATTAGAAATGTCTATACTTAGCATTTTGTGGACCTACTAGTCACACTGACCCTAATTTTGTCAGTGCTCTATTGCCGAGGATAATATTGCAATTAGGAATGGAGACATGTAGGAATAATTTGTATTTTAGTTCGTAATGACTTAGTACTGTATGACAGCTGAGAAAATCCTCTGTTCAATAAATTGCAAACACAGGCCCAACAAATCTAATCTGAAGTGATTATATGCTGATATGAGCCCCTGTGTTAAGGCCTGTCAGATAGCAGCAGGTGTGGTACAGCCCCATATGCCTGGTCTGTAGGAGGACTGTAATCTAACATAAATACTGAAGGTAATAATACAGTGGATACACACTCACTCCAAGTTAGTCATTAAGGTATTGTTTTTACTGTGCTATTTTTTATGTTGCTTTGAATAATTTATGCTGGCGTTCTATGTTTGTTTTATGTGTTAATGAAAAATAATTATGGCCTTTTTTTTCTAGTACTGTACTGTTTACCCTCATACTCATTTTCATTAAGCAATTCATTTGATCCGGCCGGTAGAAGCAATGGTCTTTGTCCGTCCTTTCCTAAAATGGTCTACATAAGCAAGTTATGGATGCTAATGTTAGACTTCCACTTCAAAGTCTGGGTGGGAAGGGGGAGGGGCCAGTTGAAGCAATTTTCCCAGGAACTAGCACCGGTGATTTACAGTGGTTTTAATGAGAATCAAGCTTAATGAAAAAAATCACTTTACAACTTCAACCAGTCTCAGTCAATGTATACCACTGATGTTACTTCACAGTAGGGAAACCACATGTTTAACTGCAATATCTCTACTATTCACTGTAGATCACTGTGTTACCAGAGACAGTTGACAGATGTTTGATTTTTTCCTCTAAAACCAGCCCTGGATAATAGTATCTTTTCATTTCCCCAGCAATCCATTGTTGCTGCACAGCTGTAGCACAGCTTAAAGGCAAACTATTTAAGACCAAGTTTCAAGTGCAAGATTATGATTGTTTTGTGTCATTAAACATGAACTTGGTTGACACCCCTCTCCACTTGAAATCATGTGTTCACATGGGATGTAGTAAAGACTTTGGAATATAGTCATAAAACAGTCATTTTAGAGATGTTTTATTTTCTTCCAGCTTAGTGTTTCATTCTCCATTAGTGTAGATTATAGTTTGCTCTGACTAGTGTCCCCTTTTCAAATCCTGGGAGGTCTTTCTCCTGTCTAGGAGAACGATTGTGGTAACAGGTTTTTACTGGATTTCAATAGTTTTGAGTGAATAAAAAGCACGGCATTCTCTTGTAACTTTGAACTAATTATGGCAATGTCCGATGAAAAAGTTGCGTTCACTACCTAGAAAAAGATTCTGACATTGTCTGTGGAAAAGGTCAAAGTTCAAATAATAACTTTACTAAAGTAGAAGGATATTCTTAATGGACGATAAACTGTCAGAACATTAGTCTGGCCCATAAAACAGGGCATCAGAGTGCCAGATCACCCCCTAGGGATTCTAACAGGATCTACAATACACTTACTCATAAATACTCTTAAAGCCAAACCTTACACACCGCTAGCAAACTAAATCAGACAGAATCGCCTGCATCATCTGGGTCATCCCAAGTATACTGTTATTTATAGAGTGGAGGTAGGGAGCCCCTTTGAGGTCCACAATGGTAACACCCCCGCACA
Organism: Esox niger; assembly: GCA_016801105.1. NCBI lineage: Eukaryota > Metazoa > Chordata > Actinopteri > Esociformes > Esocidae > Esox > Esox niger. Next base: position 26,866 of record JACXGJ010001025.1, on the reverse strand, counting down.
ATGTCCTTGGACCCAGACTGATTACTTCAGCTCAGTCAAGGCTGGAAGAGATAGTCCACAACAAACCAGGATGTTCCCACAGGGAAATTATAGCTACCCTATACAGAAAATCCCATTGTGGGCTTTCGGCTGCTCTAAATCTGGTCTGTGTGGTCAAATTGAACATCACATATAAGTATTTTAGCAGACGCACTTACCTAGGAAACTTACTGGAGTGCGTGCATGAATTTCTGAACCGCCCGCTGTGGGAATCAAACCCACATCCATGATGTTAGAAGCCCCATGCTCAGCTGGATGCGTTAAACCCAGAGACTTCAACAGCCTGTGGAAGAACGTTTCCTGGTCTGATGAGACCAAAATAAAAATGTAAGACATATAATAGACATATAATACATTTCAGAATAGCAATGGATCCGTCCAACTCTTAATGAACTGGGTAGTTGAACAGTGAAACATTGGGGTGTGAGCATCATGCAGTGGGGATGTTTATTATTTGCAGGTACTGAGAGACTGACTGGTCAGGTGTGATGGGAACAGGAACAAAACCAAATACAGAGGTCCTTTAAGAACATCTGATCTAAAGTGAAGAGGACCTCAGACTGGGGCAAAGATTAATCTTCCAGGACAACAATGACCTGAAGCACACAGCCAAAACAACACCAGAGTGGCTTCAGGACAAGTCTGAGAATGCCCTAGTGTGGCCCAGCAAATGGCTAGACTTGAACCATATTAAACATCTGTGCAATGCTAGATGAGGTCTACCAAAGAAGACTTGGACATGTGATCTCTGCCAAAGGTGCGTCAGGTTTTGGCAGTACTGAATAAAGGGTCTAAATACTTCTGTTTGCCACCAATAAGAGAAGTAACAGTAAATTGCCACCACTCCCTAAAAACGTGTTCTTGCTTCATCATTATGTGATTCTGTGTGTAGATTAATGCAAAGCAAATCAATGTGTCACGATCTGAGGTGGCAGGATACAAGGGCAGAAGTGGAACAAACAGGTCCTTAGTTTAAAAAACTGGACAGGAAATGACAACTGTAATATGTGATAATGACTGACAAAATACACCAGGGCAGGAGGAACTTTAATGGTTACAAAATGATGGGGTAAACAAGGCACAGGAGAAACCAATTACAATGATGGAACTAAACTGAACATAGAAACAAGGAAACTAGAACAGAAAAAACATAGAATATAGAAATGTAACGAACAGCAAAGGTGGTGTCTGGTCGTTACAACGTCTAAAGAATCATTAGTTCAGTCTATAAAACAACAAAATGTGTAGAATGTAAAGGGGTTCTTTCCTTAGGCTTCCTATAATTACAGAAATTAGATGATATAGCAAGAAATAACCAGGAATACATAGAAATTGACTTATAATGTATTAATGAGCATTGTGTAAAAATGACCATGTTTATGTGTTGTGTTTTTGGAGACATTTAATTCTCAGTGACACCTAAAAGATACATGTGCATAATAAATGTGTGCACAAATGACCTGTACACACACATATACACACACAGAACACTTCCAACAGAGCCAACAATTATCTGCCTAGTTGAAAAGGAATTTCTATCAACTTTAGTGGAAGTTGGATTTAGGTTTGCCATTGCGTTGGGTAATTTATTCATTTTAATTCAGGATGTGCATTGCAGCTGAGCAGAAAAAAATAAGCAATAAATAAATTATTATATGAAAAAACATTTACCATCACCAAGAAGGATGTGTACATAGTTATTTAGATTTTTGTAAATATAGGTAGGGGTAGTAAAGGCAACATAATAAACCATAGAACAAACACATTTGTTGAATAGTGTGACGTGTGTGTGTGTGTGTGTGTGTGTGTGTGTGTGTGTGTGTGTGCATGTGTGTATGAAATCAGTATTCATTTTCAGTCTGTGTGTGGATAGAGACAAGTGTGTGCAGTCAAAACCAATAATAATGATAATTTGGTATTGTTGTTTAACAGTCTTATGTCTTGAGGGTAGAAGCCGTGCCTGGTCCTGTAGGTTACATACTAACCAACAGCTAATAAGTATAACAACTAATGTTTATAAATAATTTATCTTTACATTTTATATGTTCCTCTTGTTACAGGATAAAGCAGCACATTTTAATTATTATTACAACACTGAAATATAACTGAGAGGTGTAATACATCATACATATTTTGTAAATTTAATTAATACATTTGATACACACAGTCTATTTGATATAAATGTAATGTTTATAGCAGTTCAGACAGAAAACACCACATTTTAGTTTGACCATTTATTGGAGAACTTATGTACAGCAATGTACATGCCATGTCTTGGCATTAGGTACTGCTCCTCTGGGTTAACATATTGCCATCACATAATCACGTACATGATACTAACAACAATAACATCACCATAATATTATTAATAGCAAAGCCCATAGGCAATGTGCAAGGTACACAATACCTATTCCCCCACAACGGAAACCCAGAACCAAACAGGTGGAGGCAGGGGTGTTGGGTGGATTTGACCGGCATCTTAGTACAACAATCAGCATATCAGACAAAATAACCTGTTTAAATAAACAGATAGAAATCTGACATTGTGATAGGAGCAGTCTGACATCTGCTGACGCATCGCTGACCAATTACCCCTCAGGTTTCCAGGCCAAATTAAGCTGTAAATGTTATTGACCTCATTGGATTTGAACCCAGGTCTCCAATGTGCGTGGCAGTGTTTTTACCCACTACACCACCATGCAATTTGTCTGCTCTTGGTCAGTTAACGTCATATTAACATAACATAACAATATAAACATCACACCGTTTAATAGTTTACTAGACACCATTACGCATTGTGAGACTTGAATAGGAACTTTGCACAGCCAAAGCTATTTCATGGCACAAAAACGTTTTTCTTTCATTTATGAATGACATTGATACAATGTGGGAGAATCGTGGAGACCCCTACTCTGTTACTGTCCAAGGAGTTTTGATCTAGCCTATATACCCCAAAAATCACAGATGCGTACTTTGTAAATCGACCAGAAATAGTCACAATATAAACAGGTACATTTTAGGCTTACTATAACATAGGTACTAAAGGTTGTAGCCAGCAAAGTTATTGTCTATCCCGACTCAAAGTGCGTGCACGGATGCACACAAAATCAATCAGAAGTAGTCACAATATAAATGGTTTAATATTAGGCTTGCTATAACACAGCTATGGAAGGTTGCAGCCAGCTAAGTCTTTGTTGTTCTGAAACAAACCCTAATCCATAATTTTCATGGATTGCGAGTTAATTTGAACACAGGACCTATAGGTTACCGGTTTGCATCTCTAACCACTACGCTATTTAACAACGGTTAGCTCATCACTCACTCACTCACTCAGGAAGACATTCAGGTTTCTTAACCGGCTCTGCTTACGCGGTAATTTTTGTTCCTGATATTATTATATACTGTATATATTTTTATTTAAATATTCCTCCTAAACTTCTTAACATGTCTTCTCAAGCAAGAAACATAATATGGTGAAAATGTACAGGGCATCCTTCCAAAATTAAATTTGAAGAGGAAAAGTTTTGAGAGTTTTGTTTGACTCTTAACAAAACTGCATATGTAAAATATTGACATTTAACATATAAATTATAATTCAATGAAATAATCTTAAATAATATTTAGGAATATATTATTTATTTTTTACATTTGAATACACACATTGGAAATAAGCACTATTATAATCATATGCAAACACATACCAAATTGAAACGAAACCTACATTAAGTTAAAATTTAAATTTGTTACAATGACAAAAAGGTAATTTCTAAGACTTTTTTTATTTCTTATTGGCATTCAAAATGTTACTTAAGATCACTCTGAAGGGCATTCAGTGAGTGTGGGGCAAAATATTAAAAAGCTGTATTATGCTGTTCAGAATCTCCAGCACTATCCTGTCTTGTGAGTGTATTTGGTATTTGGTAACTGCTGTTCTTCCATCTATTCATTTTGTTGGGCGTTTTTGCATGACTGCTTCGTCAACACATCAACTAAGTGATAAAACACAAGGCCAAATGATTGACGGCTGAGATTTGAATACAGAAGCAGATGCATGCATACCGTATGTAATAAAACCCATATCAAATTTTGAAATTGGGAAATGTTATTGTTTTAAAAAAATCATTTCCATTTTGAGTTTGATGCCAGCTATACATTTGAAAAAAGTTATGACAGGAGCATGTTTACCGCTGTGTTGCAATGCCTTTTCTCTTAACAATCCTCTATGTGTGTTTTGGAACTGAGAAGACCAATTGCTGTAAATTTGAATGTGAAATTCTTACTTGATGTAGGATTGCAGCTGCTCAACAGATCAGGGTCTCTTTTGTTGTATTTTTCACTTCATAATGCGCCAAATGGGTGACAGGTCAGGACGGCAGGCAGATCAGTTTAGCACCCAGACTTGTTTACTATGGAAATATGCTGTTGTGTGCAACGTAATATGTGTAGAATGTGGTTTGGCATTGTCTGGCTGAAATATGCAAGGCCTTCCCTGAAAAGGTCGTCATCTGGACGGCAGCATGTGTTGCTCCAAAATCCGTATATATTGTTCAGCATTAATGGTGCCTTCACAGATGTGCAGGTTACTCAGCTCCTGTGGTTTTCTTGTTGTCAATAATTGAAAATCATGGCAATTAATAGCATCAGCAAATGCATTTTGATGAGTTATTGATACAGTCCAATACTGTTCTTCAGTGTTTTTATACAGTTTTTCAGTATTTGGAAGTACAACCATAACAGGTAGATAGCATATTTACGTAGCAGTCTGCTTTATTTCTTATATGTTTTATACATTGCATTCTAAAAGTCAAAAATGTGCCCGTCCAAAATAGTAGAGGTTTTTCTTGCATTTGCCCATGCAAACATTTATTTTATGAATTGCATCAGATATTTCAGAATTAAACATGGGATTGGATTTGTTCTTGACTCTAATCCTCAAATAAGCAGCATGTTAAACTGTTATAGAGGTAAAAACACTTGTGAAATACTCTAACACATACAATCAGGCAATTGTCACTGAAAGGAAGCGGAAATACATTGCTTGCCATATAGTTTCCTGGAGCACTTGTCAATATATATTCTATCAATGTGGACTTTATAGGGTCCTCAAAATTTGGCCAAGTTGGCTTGGTAATTCGCTGGGTTAAGTTTAGGTCAACATAGAACTACTTATACTATATGCTTTCATGTGATTCCCAGTCTAGGTTAAAATCACCAATGATAATCACTTAATTTGATATAAATGTGGCCAATTGGTCGATTTGGTGATTTAGCATACCTTCCCTTGTAGATGGTGGACTCCAAGAATCCAAGAATATGGTAATATTACAATTGTTGCCTGATTTTATTCTTATATCTGGTCAAAGACTAAGGTGCATTTGCAAGTAAAAACAAAAACTTTGCTTGAGGACATCCTTTGAAAGTAGAGTTAAAAGTCATTGTATCAATTCTGCCTCATAAATTCTGTTTTTGGTTGCTAGACTGATGATGTCATCTCATTTCCATAGCCAGATATACAGAAGAGGGGACAAAATAATTTGCTGTGACAGCCTTACTGAGATTGTTTAGGAGAGTTTAGACGACACTTCGTCCATTTTGATTACTGGGTGTATTAGATATACCATTATATGGTTTTACTTTCTTTTCTTCCTTGGTATTATGATAAAACAAGTTTGCTGTAGCTAGTTGTGTCACCTGCTGAGTCGAGTTGTTGTTGGTGGTCAGACATGTCAAGTATTCAACAGTCTGGTTGTTGGAAAATACAGTCTCTTGTGCAAGCACCTATGCTTTGGTACTGTCCCAAACTGACCGACGGCAGTGCTGTAGTACAATTCATGGGGAATCGGATGCTGTTTGTTAAAACTCCATGCTGCTAGATATCATATGCTAGTCACTAGTGTAACATTCATTCTAATACTAATAATGGTATGTGGATGTATGTCTTTGAATATCTGCATCATGACATCAATATAACTTTCAAAGACTAACCTCTGGCATTAAATGGGCATTCTGTTATGTCGACTTTGTTACAAACTTGTGGTAATTTTGATCTAACGGATGATCAGTATTTGCATTCATAGCTTGGTCTATGAATTTGAGTGGTTAAAATTCTGCATAGCTGTTGACCAGAAAAAGTGCTGCTTTGCTGTTTTTTGAATAATAGAATCCCTATTGTATTACTGACCAAACTGTATGACTAATATGTATTCTCAAAAGTTTCTAGTTACATACTTCTAGTCCACGAATGAGAAATGTACACACAAAATGCATACATCTTGTTAAAACATATAATTATGCACTTTAAAACCCCAATGTACACTCACTAACATATTAATTCTTGACAACCATATGATTTGTCGAATCAATTTTTTTTATTCATAAGGCTTACAATAAATAAAATGTAACAGTTCACATATGACCTCTTTTAACCTATATGCTGCATGTTTACATGAAAATCTAGCTTATCTAATTGTACCCGTTCTGTTTGTTGATGGAAAGTTAGCTTAGATGTATTACCAGACAAAATGTTCCTCTTGTCATATTGATTATGCAGACACATTTAGCTGGGACTGGTGTGGCTAGGAAAAGTGCCTCTGTAGCCAGCCATATACTCTGACACAGCCTGGAGGGTTATGGGAGCAGGGACAGCTTCCAACTCAATTGTCTTCTATGCAGTCAGCAAATAGCTACATACAAGGCTTCATGAAGTCCTCACGCATTTTGTAAAACAATAAAGTTAAAATTATTATTTGTAATCATGCAGCTACATTAGGCCAATTTCACATTTACATAATTATTGTAAAGGATTTAAATTAATATCTTTTTTATAATATCTTTGACCCAACATATTGCATGTTAGTGTGTTTCTCTTTGCAACATGTCTGAATTTGTTCAGTCCAGATGCATTACTCTTAAGTATATCAACAGCTTTTGTTTTAACCCAGACTTATTGTTTGGATTTAGGATATCAGACAGTGAAGAAATACAAACTACCCTCAATTTTCAGATTTCAGGTATATATATATACTTGTGCTCTAGACATTATATAGACTGTTAGTGGAGGACTATTACATCACATTACACCATACTTTCTTTCTTTCATTACAAAGGGAATCAAAATAATCCAAATTATAATATGGATGGGTGACTTTGCAACGTGTGAGTGTGTTTGAAACATTGTCACGTTTTACTGGTGCTCTGAACATACACAGTATGACAAAATCTATCATAACATATTACTGTACAATTTATATTTCATCATGTTTGATTTCATCATTTGGCCCCGAGCAATGCACAATGGGTTTCGGGTGTGCGGTAGATTCTGCCTAATATTTCATCATGTGGAAACGTAAACGTGGCAGAAAAAGCAGACATGCAGTGCAATTCAATCAGTATGGTTTAAATTATGAAGGGTTCATAGAAAAACCTGGGAGTATTGAGAGTTGCATGAATAATATATTATCTGTATATTTAGTTCCTATCTTAGTGGTTTAATCTTTGAACATTTTAATAATAAAGTGGTTTACTAATCAACAGTGTCTATGATTTTAGCCCTCATAATCCACCCACAAATCCATCCAGCCCAAACCCTGCAAAACTGTGAAAACAAACCGGCTTTTTGTAAACTAACGCACACCGACACATAGCCTTTTTCCCTTCTAGCATTAACACTGCTGACAGCTACTTGATTAAAGAAACATTTACTATGACAGCTAAATGATTGTCCCACCTACAGTATCTTAAAATGAAATCTAAGTCGTTCTGGATTACAGTGTCTGCTAGATGACTAAAATGTAAATCTAGCACAGCATAATGTCCTAGTCTGAACAGTCAGTACCACTGAAAGACTGAACTGCTGCCGGTGTCTTTTGACAAAATCTGCGTTGCTATTCATGGATGTGCCCTAATTCTTCTCTCCCCTTTGGGTTTGTGTACACCAGCGCCTAGTGTTCCTGTGTCTTTTACAAAGGTCAGTTTGGCTGCTTTGGTTGGCTACACACCGCCTCTCTAACCAGCCTCAGCCCCAGCCTGAGCCCCACACTCATCATGACATACGGCAGGGAGCAGGCGCCAGGCCAGGGCCAACAGCCTACACTGGATTTAATGGAGCGCTACTTGCTGCTATTTTGTTTAGTAAAGTCATTGATGTGTGTGTGTGTGTGTGTGTGTATATGTGTGTGTGTGTGTGTGTGTATGTGTGCATGCATGCGTGTGTGCGTGTGCGCCGGCGTGTGCATTCGAGCATGCACGCATTTAAGCGTCGGTGCGTCGGTGTGAATTTTTTTTGTTTGTGTATTTGTGTGTCTCCGTGTTCCGTGTGCGCGAGAGGAGGGGGAAAAATCTCTGGCCACGGGTGCATTCTGCTGGATGATATTACTAAAAAGAGCCGACATGTTACACAGCAGACATGGCGTAGCTTTGCCTTTCAGCTCAGCTCTCTGCCCCAGTGTCTGACAAGGCCTAAGGGATCACCCCAGTCCACAGCGAGGCGCAGAATAGCACTCAACATCTTTCACAGACGCTGCAAAGAACACTGCGACCTAAAAACTCAGCTCACAGAAGACCCTGCATTCCAAACAGAAGAGTCACCCATGTGTGAACACACAGGGAAATTAGATTATATCACCACTCTCCGATAATTCCCAATTTAGCGAGTTTGTAGAAATTGTTCACTGTCGCCCTCCAATGAGATTAGGTGGAGGGCCGAGGGCGGTGGGGTGAGGGATGCTTGTTATGGTACAGTGGAACAAATATTTCCATAGGAGTGATCATTGTTGTTTTATGTGATGATCCTCGGCTGTCAGCTCTGCTCCTCTTCTCTGTCTCATTCGCTCTCTTTGTCTGTGGGTGTTTGGGATGCCTGTGTCTGTATGCATGTGCAGTGGTGTGTGTGTTTGTGTGGGTCCGCCTCTTTATGCGTGTGTGTGTGCGTGTGGGTGTGCGTATGGCTGTGTTTACACAGGCAACCCAATGCTGTTTTCATTTCACTCATTGTTCTTTTGACCAATCAGATCAACAGTGAAAAATGATGTGATGTGAAAAAATCCGATGCGATTGTTCTGCCTGTCTAAAAACAAGTGCACGTGCACACAATATTAAATATGTGTGTCTATGCTCGCCTGTCAATGTGCATGTTCATGTTTGTTTGTGATTGGGCTTTTTTACAGGCTAATTAGATGAATGTCACATTATATTCAAACTTCAACAGTGAAGTTGTTTTAATGCAGACCTGCTGCTACAGTAAGTCTTGCAATTGTCTGTGACTACCTGACATAGCAGCTACCTATCTGAGGTACCAACGGGAAGTTCCATTGTGTTAACCTGGGGTTGAGTGCTCTGCTAGTGCTCTCTGCCAACCTGGGGCTCCTTAGCAATGACCTGCAGCTACCTGCTGACTAAGAAACATGAGCTGTACCGGACTCCTGACTGAACTTCCCCTGCAGCATCAACACCACACTGACTTTGAGGGCAAAAGTATAAATAGCACCAATGTGCCATTCTAACCCTTGGAATGACTTTCCACTCCAGATGCCAGCAAAGAAATACCCACCACCCACATTTCCTCAGATATCCAAATACAGGCAATACTCCTTTTACTTATTAAAGAGAATATATATTTACAGACCTTAAAATATTATATATTCATAATTGCTACTACTGTTATATTAAAATCAAACGAAGCTACGAATTTTTGTATATAAATATTAAATGTGTTTTTAAATGTGTGAATTTATATTTTCCAGTTTAGAAAAGTGTACCTTTACACTCAAACGCAGAACATCCATTTGCTTTTCCCTACAGTGAATCCCATCCTTAGGTTCACAGCCCACAATGGTCTATTTTATTTAGTACTGCATTTGCTAACGGCTACAGTAGCCTACTTGCTCTTACTGTAGTCTGAGTTAATGTGTTTACATTTCTCCAGTCACTTTGTATCAGACAGGCACTGCGCCAAACATGTGCTGGACAAAAGGACAAAAAACTGGGGCGCTTTATCTGAGGATTTGATAAAGCCCTCTATCTAAATTACATTATTTTTCCTCCCAGATAAAAAAATATACCATGATTCTGGCAAAAAAAATGGAATCATTATTGTATCACTGGAACAGAACATGCTGACAGATCTAGAATGTGTCTGGCTAATTGCCACCATTCTGGGTTGTGTGTGTGTATGTGTGTGTGTGTGTGTGTGTGTGTGTGTGTGTGTGCGCGTGTGTGTGCGCGCGTGTGTGTGCCTGTGTGTGTGTGTGTGTGTGTGTGTGCGCGCGCGTGTGTGTGTGTGTGTGTGTGTGTGTGCGTGCGTGCGTGTGCATGTGTATATGTGTGTGTGCTGGAGGGTAGGTCTGGTGACCTGCCAGCTGTGTGTAACTGTGTGTGCATGTGTGTGTGTTGATAGAATGAGCTCTCTGTGGATTACTGTGTTCTGGCCTGGCATTAGAAGCTTAGGGGACATCATCTACTGATCGCCTGGTATTTTCCTAAATTGTCTGTACACATTGGCTCACTGAAACACATCTTGGACCCTGTCACTCTGAATTCACTAAAGTCTGCCCTGTTGAAATCCCACAGCTTAAAATTTTCAGTGGACCAAATGACGCAAAAGTAAACAAGCTTAGATGCAGAGTAGCTGGCCGACTGATGGCGCTGCCTGGGTTTAAATGATTCCACGTTATTGATGACATGATGGGTGTATTCCTCTACCATCTACAGTACTGCTAATTAGAACATCATATTAAATGCATCAGTATTAAATGCAAAAGTTATTTTTTTACTGTACTAATTCAACAATATTATTTAAAATGCACGTGATCCACCTATTACCAGCCCGGTTTGTGGCAAACATGAAGTAAAAACCTGCACTAATAAATCGTCCCATCAGGCGACCCTCCTGTCTGAAGAAGTTCTCATGTCACAACTCATATTCCTCTCTTTCTCCCTTTTTGAAAACCTGGGAGCTGTGGCAGGAATAGCGACTTGTGCAGTTCCTCTGGACTCCAGACATTTCTGGTACCCAAAGATTTTGGGAGAAGGACAGGTAACTGGCTTGACTGTGGCCTGACCAGACATCCCAAGAAAAATGCTTGTGCGGTTAAAACAAGAGCTAACCGAAGTGGTCGAATTCCAATACCTCAACAGTACCATTAAATTGGAAAGCAAGGGGATCCATACACTACTAGGGCATGCCCACACTGTGCCGGACCTTTGGCCCCGTGGCCATCTGGCCGCAGCCTTAACAGCCATCAAATGCGAAATCTGCAAGAGGGACGCTCCTACCTCAGACTGCATGTCCACGTGACCATGCGCTCCCGTGCGAGGAAGGGGGCCACTTCTTTTGAACCTGTCAGTTTTGTTACGCTGGCAGGGCAAGGGTAAACATAACCTACCGAAACCCCACCAACCCCCCACCAGACAACGACAAAAACCCAGACCGAGGACAAAACCCAAATCCAGCCACAGAACCCCCCACAGGCAACACCCAAGCCACCACCCAAGGCGCCCCAGAAATGACCCCAACCCCCCCGACCCACAATCACCGATGACGCCCAAGAAATGGCCCCCACCCTTTCTACTATCCAAGACAGACCAGAACCCAACCCCCACCATCCTCCGAGATATCCTAAAGACGACAATAGCCTCTACTGGTCCTATTACCTGCACTTCCTTCCTGGCCTCGTCTTTAAACCTGGTCCTGTAGGAATGCTGGTCACCAAGCCCATCCACCCACAAAAATAAAATCTTCCCTAATCGTGCAATTCTTCAGAAATGGATAATAGAACAATAAACCAGGAAAAGGCCACCAACAAACCATAATCTGAGAATGAAAACCTCAAAGCCAATATGCAGAATCGCCAAAGTGCCTTACCGTAATACCCCAAAAGTGACCCCTCCCCCAAAATCTTTCCCGATGCCAACTCGCCCCGCACCCACCCCCCAGACCTTACCCGCCCTAATCCCCGCCTCCACCTCATAACCTTGTTGACCTTCCAAACCTAGACCCCCCCAAATTCTCCACCACTAACTGCCTCTAAAGCCCCACCACTACCATCTATGGCCCGTAAACCCCCACAACAAGAAACCCGCCAGACCCTCCAAACATCCAACCCTTAATTCCACCACTCATTTCAACACCCTGTCACTATGGGGGGCCACCAGGCTGTCAATGGGGAGGAAGGCCAAGACCAGTGAACAGCCACCAGTAAACCAATGGCCCGCTGGAGGCCTTCGTCACACTTTGCAAGGAAATGCCCCTCACCAGAACACACTAATAACCCCACCATGACCTGGACAGTACAATCAGAACAGGGAAACAACATCCAGATGGCTGTTCAAGGGTGGCTTCCCACTAGGGAATCTATCAATAGACAGAACTAGGAACCTATTTAGAACCGCCCCCACTGGAGCATTGACACACTCTACCAACTGTCTTTGAGTGCCCCGTGGCCGGTTGGGTCAATGCACTGTTTTGCTCTCCTCTGTCCTTCAACCTCCATCATCCAGCATGGCCGCCACATCGCTAATCCACCAAAATGCAGACCACCCGGAAAATTCAGACCACAGGGAGGTCATCCTTGTGTGTCTTCCCTCACCTTTAAAGACCATGTTCCTGATGATGACACTACACCAACCCCAGGTCCTGCTTCCAGGTTCCCATCCAGCCCAAACCCGCAGCTTCAGCTCTGCCTCCACAAAACCCGGGACACTGAGCAAACAACAAGTGCATACCATTTTTTGAACTGGTAATCTATAGATTTTTTGTTTTGTTCATAAGACTGTTATATATTTATTTATTTCATTTATTTTCTTTTGATGCAAATCTAATAATGCTAATTCTTATCTGGGAAGAAAACAATTAAATTGACATGCCTGTTGATTATCTTAAGGTTATGGATAATTTTAACCCCGTACATTATCATAATGTACAAATGTTTCAAAATTTCCCATGTTTTTTATTAAACATGTCAATACATTAGCCCAAATCCATACTGTTGCAGCTTACTTTGGCCGTTCAAGTCAATATGCTACAGATCAATTAAATCAGGCTGGTTTTGACACAAATTAAATAGCTAGCTAATTAGTAGGCTAATGATGAATCTCATAAGCTTTACAAGCTTATAATAAAACATTTAGGACAGTTATGAACACAAATGTATAAATGTACACACCATCGCTGATGTTAGTGTAATATAAAATAAAGTTATACATAATTACTTCACACTTATGTCTGATATTGCCTTCACAGTAATTATTATCTGGCAAAAAATATAATAATTTGTCACAGGTACAGTCTGGGATTTTGCAAGTAATATAAAAAATGTAAACTCACATTTTGGGCTGCGTGTATAGAATGTTATGTATATGAATAATTTACCATTTACATAACTAACAAACCTCAACGATATCTCAGCGACAAATTTTGAATTTTGAATGAAGAGATTTTGATGAGGCAACAAATCGGCACATACATGACTAAATAAAATTAGCAAATTGAGGTCAAAAAAGGAAAGATTTGTTTGTTGATGATCATCATAAATCAAATTCATTAATTCATTAATTAAAAACAATTTTGGAATATTATCTATATTTTTACAGCTTTAAAATTCCATAACATATAAAAAAGTTTCTATATAGATATGTATTATAATTTACATATATATTATATTTATATCACAGCAATACACAATTTGAAACATTGAAAAATATCTACTTGTGAAGTGTTTCCCTTGCCTCCACACATATTGTTTAACATTCAAGTTATTTATAAAAAATTTCCCACTCGGGTAAATATTCTTACAAATGTATATTCATCAGTTAGAAAGCCCCCAATTCCATATCAAAGATTGTAAAACAACAAACGCTAGTAAATATTACAGTAATATTTATACTTATGGTAAACTTACATGGTATGCTGCAATAATGTCCTCTCAACTATATTCACACTACAAATAATTCAGCATTAACATAACAATGAATAAGATATTACTATAAAACTGCATACATTGCTAAAACTCTATGGCATGCATCAGCAAAATTACTATAGTGAATACCATAGTATTTATTTTAAAAACAACTATGGTGAATACTGTGGTGTACATCATGCAAAAATACAACAAGCAAATACAGTGAATGTAGTAAAATGCCAGTATTTAGTGCATGGTATACATTCGTTTTTTTCACGTGCATGAGTGCGTGTGTGGATCTGATTTACACACATATTTGTTTGTGTGTATATATCCGCTTTGCCCTGTGTTTAACAGGTTAAGTAGGTTATGTTTGTTTGTATGCCATTTCAAACCCTGGGGAGATCTAGCAAATCAACTCCCATTTCCATCTGATGGAGCCAGTCATTTGCTGAACTTTAACCTGAATGCTATTTTTCACTACATCATTCACCAACCGAGACTAAGCTAATATTTTGTTTTGCCCGTGTGCTTTCTTCCGATGGCTGTCATTTACTACTACTATTCGTGTTTTTTTTTTTTTTAGGGAAATACATATGAGAACAGCTTCAGGGCAATCGGCTGGTAGACAGGATGGCCTGTCTGACATCTAGTGGACAGAGGGTTGTATGACCAAAGCTTTTCTCTGGTCAGTTCTTGCTTACGTTATTCTGGAAAACTGTTTAGTACAACATGTCCAAGGACACAGCTGGTGCCAAACTGTGCTCTGTAGACTTTGAGATATTTGGACACGTCCAAGGTTGGTGTCTTCAAGTTGCTTGTAGTGCTTATCTACGCAGTATTCCCGTTGTGAGTGATCGTATTGTAAAATGATCTGAGTTTCTTAATTTAGGTTCTTGCACCGCGGCTCTGTCTGTTTTGGAGCATTGCTCTTCACTTAATAAGCAAACTTCCACCAGCCTGCTACGAGTCTCTATTTAAACTTGACTTTAATGTCACATAGCCTACAGGTTCGAATATCAGCCGAGTTTCCTGCTGCATAATTCCACCCACCTCCCGCCCCACAGGTGGGGTCTTGTTTACACGCCTGCAACTATGTGATCGTTGGTTACATAGACATAAATCCAAGTGCAGTCAATGAAACCGGTCACCATCATGCTAAGTGAATGGGATGAGCTTATAGGAATAGCATACATGGTTATACGTTACTGTCGATGTGGCTACCAGTTGTTTAATTGACAGAGAAGGGTGCTTAAAATGGCAGGTTTTGTAGGTTTGATTCAAAAGGGGTTCCGGTAGGAAAATGTATACAGTTACTATTGTAAGTTGCTCTGGATGAAAACATTTACTACAGTACACGTAGATACTGCATGTGTATATCCAATTACATTTGTGATGAATCATGTTATTTATTTTTTCTTTCAGGGGTGTGTTTCAGAATGGTAAGTACATTCCACAAAACCAGTCAAATAAAATAAGAAAATAACAAAGGGCGGTGCCGCAGTAAAGTCATTTTATGTTTCCACAACACCTCTTTCATTAAGGAGATGCCAGTGAAATATCAAGTGCAGAAGGAAATGATTGATGTGCGTATGCTTCAGGGTCATTTGTGTCTTTCTCCATCTTCCCCCCAGTACACAGAGAAGGAGGGTTTGAGACTGGGTCTCTGTGGCTGGGTGAAAAACACCAACAAGGGCACTGTGGTTGGCCAAGTTCAGGGCCCTGTAGACATGATCCGAGAAATGTAAGTCTTACGCCATTAATCATAATTACCACGTGACATTTGCTGTTTATATTACGTGTACAGGACCTAAGCCTGGCTACATGATCTGCAACCTGATTTGATGTGTAAATAAATGTTTGCAACCAGGTGTTAAATGCATGTTCTCAGGTGACACCAGGAGGTAAATATGCATGGGGTTCCACTGCATTAGTTGCACACCGCTGTAACAAAGTGTCTGCCCGTCTCTGTTGCACACGTTTCATTTTCACACGAGCCCAGCTGTGTCAGCTGGCACACACTGAACGAACAAATTACATCAGAAGCTAGTGCCCCGAAAGCCCGGGTGTGGTGACACGCATGCTTCTACGGCACAGGTTACCAACACAGAACGATCAGGGATTAGGTAAGTTAGTGGTAGTCACAATCTGATTGCCAATCATTCCAAAAAGAGATTGTGCTTTTGGATTTTGAAAACTGTATTTTCTTTGGAACTACCCAGAAAACCTAATTGTCAATTGTCATAAAGAGGGTCTACTCTGTTATCACATTCAAGTATGTTAGTACATTTGTTAGCTTGTCCCCCATGCCTTTTGCTGACTCAAGATGGTTGCCTCTAGGGGCCACTCAATTTCCCAAATTCTTTCTGTGTATGGATCACTATAGCAACAGACTCTGAAGCTGATATCTAGAAGACAGGGCTAATGTTAGATAACACAACTGAAGAGCATTTAGCTAGCTGTTGATACTGTACATCCAAAATGCATTACCCTCTCACCTCATTTGAACAGTTTGACCTTCTCGTACAGTCTCCTGCTACTTAACATAATGTTGTGTATTCCCCCAAGGTTCCCAGGCTTTTGGGAGCAGAACAGATGTCCACACTGTGTGTTTGGTCTGCGTTCGGACGTGCACATGTGCATCTGATATACATGTGTCTGTTTGCACTGGTTTGGATGCTGGTAAATACTCTATGCACTGTTTTAACAGCATTTGTTTGTGTTCCATTTCAACACTGGGGAGATCTACAGCAAAGCCAGCTTTTTGTTTCCATACAATGGAGTCAGTCATTAGAATTTTTATCTAAATTGTATTTTTTAGCACTGATGCATTCACTAATAGCCAATTGACTGTTTAGCCTGTATGCTTTCTTTTGATCGATTCATGGTATTTACTAAAGCTGTCCATTATATAATTCTTTTAGGAAATACATCCTATATGAAAACACACTTCTGCTGAACTGCAGAATAACTGCAGTCATTTTTTGCAGTGTATTTTCAGTTACACTGCAATTATTCAGAAAAACGCCACAGGAGACTGCAGTTATGACAGCGGGTTTCTTAGAATGTAGAGCATCTGACCAAAAGTTGCCAGATCCCATCCCGGAGCCAGCAAAGTTAATACAAGGGTTTTGTGGTGGTTTAATGTGGTCTCAATAATCTCAGTTAAATCTTACATGCATCAAGTAACCCCTTTCTCTTTTAATGGAGTTGAAAAGTCCACTAAGGTGGTACTAAACCAGAAGTGGCACTATGGGTAAAATTTGACAGGATAGTTTGTCTGACATCTAGTGGACAAAGGGGTGTATGACCAAAGCTTTTCTGTTGCTTCCTGACAAAGAAAAAGTGATAATACCAGACGTGTTTCTCAGCTGAAATAGTTTTCAGTTAAAATCCCTTTATTAAAAGTGTTACTGTGGATGATATTTATACATTTTGTTATCACTCAACGTATTATATTATAATTATGATTGTTGCTGTATTCAATTTGACTAATGGTTTATTGCTTTGTGAAAGAAACCATTCATATAACAGGGCTAGGGTCCTACCTCACTTAAAGTCACTGTCCTTGGATATTGGATATAAAGTTCTTAGAGATCTAAACTGCGCATTGGACCAGTATCTGGACAGACCCCCCTCGTCGTCGTCCGTCTGCCATTCTCCTACCTTGAAGGGATTCTCTAATCTCACCCACCACAAATACTCCTTCCACTCTCATCATGATGTTTATACACAAATGTACTACAACAATATAGTATAGCTACTCTATATCCAGTAAAAGATCACTTTCATGTTTTTGAGACTTGGTGGCACAAATAAGGCATATCTGAGGGGCTGGATCACAACATTCCAGGTTACCAGGAAGGAACAAAGCAAGGCACAATTGGTGGAATTGGATAGTGAAATAGTTTTATTGGATAGGAAGAACGTCCATTCAACCTAATATGGATTTTTATTTTAGATATGAGCTGCTGTAAGATATCATTAAACCATATTCTTTTTTGAACAAGTGGAATGGTCCTACCTATTCGTGGGTTTGCAGAAATTCAACTAGGGTTATCTTAGCAGGAATGTATTTGCTCGAATCAGGGTCATTGCTGGGAATCCTGGGCCCCCTGAAAATATATATTCCTGGGCTTCATCACTCATAGACAACATGGATATTATTATGATCAGTGGACCCTGCCAAACTCGGGCACTGTGAATTCTACTCACCTTACCCTGCGTAGGCTAATGCCTTGGCTCGAATACTCAGTAATCAATCCCTCTCACCACAATTTAACATCCACAGAGGGTCATAGAGTTCTTCACTGCAGCCACTGCTTTTCACTCTGGCATCAAACCTCCTGCTGAAACCACACGGTCTCATGCAGCTGTACTCGGCGTAGCGTGGGTGAGCCTGCCAAGGTGTCAGTGTTGTGCCCCAGGCCGAAGAAGGATGTTCAGGACCACGGATAGCGAGCCTTGGGATGCACCAGCCAGGAGAAAGGCACTGCTGAATGCAGTCCAGGTCATCAACACCAACATGACACAGCTGCAAGCAATTAGGCCCGGATGGGTCTGGGTAAAAGGAGCACCAGAAGTGAGGAAGAATCTCCTGTGTCTCTTGACCCCAGACAATGACACCTAAGCAACGCCACCAACCAACAGAGAGCCACCTGCTCCAGACATCAGAATAGAGAGAGAAGAAAGTCGTAACAGCCAGTCAGGATGATTAGTTTTTTATCATCAGTGCAGTAAATCCTTTGGTCACCTCTTTCAGCACCGTGTCTGGGTCCTGTGTCCTTCCCAGCAGTCACAATGGCAACAACATTAAGGATACTCGAATTAGAATGTTTCTGAATGCTGATGACATTCGCTCCTACGTAACACCTCCCCAGTCAGTTATCCAAGCCTTATTTTATTGAATCACAATATTTAGGTGCTTTGTCTGGATACAGAATAAACTTGAATGAGAGTGAACTGATGCTGAACGGATGCAACACCATTCACTCTAGGCTGGATTATCTAACATTTAACATCTCCCATTTAGATCTCCCATTTAAGATCTCCCATTTAGATCTCCCATTTAGATCTCCCATTTAGATCTCCCATTTACATCTCCCGTTTAGATCTCCCATTTAAGATATCCCATTTAGATCTCCCATTTAACATCTCCCATTTAACATCTCCCATTTAGATCTCCCATTTAATATCTCCCATTTAGATCTCCCATTTAAGATCTCACATTTAAGATCTCACAAGAGATCATCTACAGAAACATTACTTCTACCCTTTTCTCAAACTCAAGCCAAAAATATAATTCAGGATAACTTGTTCAATATCCCTCATTGGAAGGACTAATGCCATGAAAATGTTGCCATGAAAGATTTTCCTCCCGCAACAACATTACCTTTTCCAGGATATTTTTTGCTCCAGATATCTACAGATCAGAGACAATGTTAGAAAACCTCTGACCATGTATTACTTTGTCATTCACTACATGAAAATCTTCCAATATCATGGGCAGCAATACAGGTTTTGATGCTATAGTCGGATCTACCCTTCTACAAAGGCTTGCTGATGGAACATCGTTGCTGGGATTTCATTACATTCAGCCATGAGAGCATTAGGGAGTTCAGGAACAGATGTTCGGTGATTAGGCTTGCCTTGCAGTCAACATTCCCATCAATCCCAAAGGTGTTTGAAAGCGTTAATGATTCCCTTCACTGGAACTCAGGGGCTTAGACCAAACCATGAAAAACCGCCCCATACTATTATTCCTCCTGCACTAAACTATACACCTGACAACATGTATTTTGACCATTATTTCTCCTTTCAGACAAGTAGTGCTACCTGGTGTCCAACAGTTCCGTATTTGTATGTTGGTCTACCAGCTTGTGAAGCTTGATTGATCACTCCAGAGAGTGCATTTCCACTGCTCTAGAGTGTAATGGTGAGCAACCTTTACATAACTCCAGCCAACGTTACAAATCTTAGGCTACTGTGTGGTGGCTCAATCACGGTAAACAATTCCATGAAGCTCAAGACCAACAGTTCTTGTGCTGACTTTGCTTCCAGAGGCCGTTTGGATCTCGGCTGTGAGTGTTGCAGCTATGGAGCGATGAGTTCAAAGCACTACGCCTATTCTTTGAGCCTTTGTGTGGCCTACCACTTCATGGCTGAGCTGTTTCTAGACCTTTCCATTTCACAATAATAGCTCTTACAGTTGACTGGGATGGCTCTAGTAGGGCACGCATTTAATGGACTGACTTCCTGCCACGAAGTCACTTAGCTCTTCAGTATTCTTCTACTTCCACACCTAATGTCTGTCTATTGAGATTGCATGGCTGTATTCTCAATATATTCATCCATTAGAAATGGGTGTGGCTGAAATAGCAAAATCCACTCGTTTGAAGCAGTATGCACATTCTTTAGTTTTCATTATGTTAATCTGACAAAATTCCTGTGAGCTGTCATTTCTATTTGGTTAATCCATGAAATGCCATAAAATTACTTTCCAGTTGTTTCTAGGCAATAGTAATAGTGTAGTAGTTGTAGCAGCAGGGAACAAGCAGGCATTAGCAATAGTGTAGTATTTGTAGCAGCAGGGACCAAGGAAGCAGTAGTAATAGTGTAGTAGTTGTAGCAGCAGGGAACAAGCAGGCATTAGCAATAGTGTAGAAGTTGTAGCAGCAGCGACCAAGCAGACAGTAGTAATAGTGTAGTAGTTGTAGCAGCAGGGACCAAGCAGGCAGTAGTAATAGAGTAGTATTTGTAGCAGCAGGGACCAAGCAGGCAGTAGTAATAGTGTAGTAGTTGTAGCAGCAGGGAACAAGACCTGTGTCCTCTTAATCATCCTCCGCTGCACCTACTATAATTGGTACTGGGTGCTTGCAGGCGAAACACACTCAAAAAAGTTAACTTGACACACATTTCAAGTCATACTTCATGAGGATAATCAAATAACGTGCACCAAGTTAAAGTCCAGTTACATACAAACATTTTTTAAGAAATGCTGTCTTAATTCCTTAATGCTTTTCTTGTGACAGCAGGTGGCACTCTTTATCTATATTGACATTTTCCAGAATTCCATAGTCCTCATCATTCAGATGTTTTTGTTTGGATGTACAACCCTGCTCCCAAAATAGTTGGGATGCTGTGTAAAAAGGAAAGAAAAACAGAATGCAAAGATGTGGAAATCATTTTAAACTTATCAATAGAAAATCGTACAAAGACAACACATAAAATGTAGAAACTAAGAAATGTTTTTGTTGCTTGAAAAATATATGCCCACTTAAAAAATCTGAGAGAGGGGCAACATAAGACTGGAAATGTTTAGTAATGCTAAAAAACTAAAACTAATTGGAACCTCTCACAACTTATTAGGTGAATTGACAACAAGTCAGTAACATGATAGGGTGTAAAAACAAGTGGCGAAGTGGAAAACTGTCCTGTGGTCTGACAAATAAATTGAAATTGTTTTGGGGAATCATGGTCACCACATTCACCAGGCTAAAGTGGAGAAGGAATATCTCAGCGCACAGTTCAAAAGCCAACATCCGTGATGGTATTGCATGGGGTTAGGTTTAGGGGTTTGGCGATGGGGTTGTATAAGTGCTCATGGCATGGGTGATGTGCACATCTATGAAGGCACCATTCATTTTATAATTAATAATTGTTATCAGTGCATAGTTGAAAAGCCAGCATTCGTTATGGTATGGGGGTGCGTTACTGGACATAGCAGGGATGACTTGCACATCCGTGAAGGCATCATTAATGTTGAACAATAAAAACAGCGTTTGGTGTAGCATATGCTGCTGTCCAGATGATGTCCGTTTCAGGGAAGGCCTTGCTTATTTCAGCAGGACAATGCCGAACCACATTCTGCATGTATTACAACAATATGGCCCTGTAGAAAAAGAGTCCAGGTGCTAGACTGTTGTCTTAAATGCTGTCTGTATTATTTTCAATAAAATATAGGGTTTAAATGATTTGCACATCATTGCATTCTGTTTATATTAGCATTTTATGCAGCGTCCCAACATTTTTGGAAACAGGGTTGTACACTACCAGTTCATTAGTTTGGACACACCCTCTCCCTCGGGTAAGTGTCCACATGTGTGTGTGTATGTGTGTGTGTGTGACAGTATATATCCTTACACACACACACACACACACACACACACACAAACTGGGTTAAATTGGTATTTGGGAAGTACAGGAGCCCTACTTTCTACTTTCCAGTTGTTTCTAAATTGTTAAACTGCTGGCCAGTGAAAGTACAGGAGCTCATGTCTCCATAGGTGTCATTTCAACCAGATGTGCAGGAGCTGTGCTCCTTCCGGCTCCCCCCATTTAACCCCTGCAGGTACTGTACACATACTGTAAATAGCACACATTAAATCTATGGCTCTTGTATATTGCATCCATGCACTTTTTAAACAATGAATTGTTGTCAATCCAAATGCCCAGATATTTGAGACGAACGTCTGATGGCAAATCTGATTAAATGAAATTATGTGATCGGTGTGAGATAAACTAACTCTTTTAGTCATGTAAAAATTATTACAAATGTTTTAAATAAACAAGGTATTTTCTATCTTGTGCGATAATCATCTAAAGATGTGGAACTTTGTGTAGAAAGAGGGTAGCTTTTCAGATATACATCAGACCTAACTTTGAAATGAAAAATATGTCAAAGACAGCAGTAACTGGGTAAGAGTCTTGAAGTAAAAAAGCATCAAAGCTGTTACATGTTCATCTGTTTATGTTTTCTATACTTTCTTATCATCAGAGTTTGTTAGAAATTCTCAGTGTTCAGAATGAAGAATCTCTTCCACCCAGTCTCTTTCTTTACGCTCACTCCCTTTCTCTATCTTAGAGATCATGTCCCTCTTATTTGTTCCTCTACTGTTCGCATAGAATGGCAGGGAGGGAATGTCTTCTGGGATGATCTCACCAGCAGGGCTAAGGTCCAGAGTTGGGTCTCTCATCCAGATGTTACTCTGATGTCACCAGGGTGGAGGCGGCTCAAAAAACTGACATCACAGTCTCAAGGGTGTTCTACAGAGACCTAGAACCGGCTGCCTCACACACCCAATCTGATTTTTACTGCATCTTACTACAATTCACAGACACTCTTTTTCATTTTAAATCTGTAATATTGTGACAATTGTTCATATCAATTAATGCTGCTCTTTTTTCACATAATAACTATACCATATACGATTGCAAAGGGGGCCAAGTAAAAAATTGAAGAAATCCAACCAAAGAAAAGAATGTCCACTCCCCATACAAGCAATTGAACAGCCCCTCATTCACCCCACACAACCATCCAGTCTGTTCCCGCCCCCAGCCTCCTGTCACCCCCGCCACCTCCTCCCCCGAGCATCCCTGCAAGCCTCCACCCAGTCCTCCCACAGCATCTAGTCCTAGTACCATTCTGTCCTTCTCTTGTTACTCCTCCACTCCCTACACCCTCACTACCCCAGCCGCCCTCACGTTCCCAATCCCTATAGTCCCTGACTGCTCAAGTGATGAAACTAAAGATGGGAAACACATGTATTCTATTTGATTTGGCATGTAGTCTTGGAGTAGTCTGTGTAAAACCTTAGAATTTCAGAAAGTCTGGAGCTTACTGAGCAGGTATGGATGAATTCCAAGGTATCCTTCCAATCTGCTATATGTATAGCGCCGGAAAAAAGTTAAGAGACCCCTGCACCTTTTTCTTTCCTTTCCAAAAACTTTGAAAAGGAAGGTTTTTAGTGAGGAACAGAAGGGTTAATATTAAGAGACCACTGCAAATTGAACGCTTCTGTTCCTCCCTCAAAACCTTTTTCCAGAGCTGTATTTTGCTGTCCAGTTCTTCCTCACATTAGAAATTGATAATGTCGATGGAAAGTGGATTGGATTGTGTCATTTTCATGGCGATTTGGAAGCAGTGTGTTGTTTTCATTCATATTCCCTTATCTTCAGGTGTCTCACAAAGTTATTCCTAGGAATGTTCTACTTTTCCGTCAGTTCGAAGGAGGCATAGGGCATTATTGCTATAGCTCTCCTATGATATGGAGTCCCACTTCTCCGAAGTGATTATCAAATCATGTACGCATTAGTTTGTACAGCATAAATATACAAAATACATTGTGGAATCCATGGCCCTTATTTTCAAGTACATAAAAAATATGTTGTACTGCTCTGGAAAGAAATTAAGAGACCACTGCACCTTTTTCTTTCCTTTCCAAAGACTCTGAAAAGTAAGGTTTTGAGTGAGGAATAGGAAGGTTAAAATTAAGTGACCACTGCAAATTGAACGCTTCTGTTCCTCACTCAAAACCTTCCTTTTCAACTTTGTTGGAATAGAAAGAAAAAGGCTCAGTGGTCTCTTAATATTTTCCTGGGGTGTATTTGAGGAAGAGACATTATGTGAATGTTCTAGTGTAAATGTATGGAGCCACCCCAACGCGCATCTTCTTACGTTGGCATTCTAACCCTGCATGCTAAGAGATTCTTCTAACTAAACAGTCACGTAAACAAGACCAAATAAAACCATCCAAGTTTGCGCTGCTATCTGGTCAGGGCATGGAAAATATTTTGGCAATGATCAGTCGGTTGTTATTTTCCTTGACAGGATGTGATATCCTTCCTATGCGTTATTTTAGGATACAGCCATTGGTAGATGGAGGAACTTTTCCTGTTATTAGGGCCTGATTATATCTGCAAAGCTGCCACATCCATCCATGCTGCGAAAATTAAATCAGTTATACAGCTACAATGGTTCTATTCTGGTCAATAACAAGGTTATGGATTTAACAAATAGGTTGACAGATAACAGTGTTTTAACATTATGCATCTGATCTGTTGTCTTCTTGTAAACAGCATCCACACGTAAAGTTACCAGGATGATTCCATGTAAGCCTTATCGTTTTCCATTAGCCTTTACCTGTCCAACTCAGCTCTGTATTTAAACTTGTGTTTAAACCTCTGCACATGACACGGCAAAGCCACCACAAAAATCAAGCTATAGGTCCCACTCTTCAATCAGTATCCAGTCTGATTGGTCGAAGCTAATAAGTTATATCGGACAAGGAGTGGCAGGTTTCACACAATATGGGTTCTCATCCCTAAAATATATGGAAATCATCACAAAACATGTGTTCCTGGGTGTTTCTAAAAGGAAGGAAAGTAGTTTACTAATGTAGAATGTAATGTACCAATATAGAGCGTGTGGTAGCAATATTGAATGTGGAGTACTAATGTAGAATGTGGTGTAGTAATGTAGAACATTTTGTACAGAGATGCAAAAGTACTTGGTTGTGTTAACCAGTTTTGGGAAATTCCTCATTTAGACCAGGTGAAAGTTGTTTACAATGTGGTGTAGTAATGTAGAATGAAGTGTGGTAATGTAGAACGTGGTGTAGTAATGTAGAATGTAGTGTAGTAACATTTATGCAGCACCTGTATGCAGAATTAACTGCTGCCTGTCTTACGTGGTCATGTCACCCAAATCAGAAGCATTTATAGAAATTGCTAACAGTTAATGCTAGATGAGTCTCCAAACATTACACGGTTGATTTAATTTTAATTTTATATTTACTGTAATGTGAAGAAAAATCACCAATTTGAATAACTTACATATTTTCCGTAACATAATCAGAGTATTCCTGAAGAATGTGGGTTAGGTCCAACATTTGATGAAAAATGAAAATGTTTGAGTGAGAGTAGTAACTTGTGTTTCCAGGGGGCCCTTAATATCTACAAAATGGCTAAAGTCATTTCAGTGCACTTTGTCTCTTTCAACCTGGACTACCTCACAATAAAATGTAGACTCTCTTACACCCCCTGGAAATTTTCATAAATTATTCTCATAGCCGTGTATAAATCTCTCTAAGCTAATACCAAACAGGGACTGGAGGAATTACACAGAACTCTGAACAAACTAGAAACCATACCCTGGAGCCACTTGTGTTGTGGCTGGATATTATAACAAAATGTAATTTGTGAAAGGTTATTAACATTTCCACTGTACTAAAAAGAGATATGCCTCATCACTGTTAGACTCCCTTTCAAAACAGATACAGAGCCATCCCCAGCCCCCGTTCAGACCCAACTCCATTCTACCTAAAATCGAGAACTGCAAGGACCAGTGTTAAGGACTTTCCAGTACAAGCTGAGAAATCAGAATCCAGGCTTCAAAAACAACCCGGCTGATTGGTTAACCTTCGGTCACCTGGGGAGCATCTTAGTGACATGTCGAAGGCGTGTATTGACAATGTTGTCAAATTAGAGTCTGTAGTCTAAATCTTTCATGCAATCTTATACATTTCATATAACAAAAAAAGTTTGACATGACAATAGGTTTGACATGACAAGAATGTGGCAGGGACTTATGATCGTAAATCGTGAGTGGAGAACCGGCTGCGTGACGGACACAGATGTCTCATTACCAGACAAGTTGTCCCACCTGCTTCAAAATGTCCACAATTATCTTAAAACGTTCCTAGGGGACCTAGTTCATAAATATGAACAGCTATTTCACAATTGTTTTAGAAATCCAAACAAGCAGATTGAAAAATGTAAGTTACATTAACACATTGGCTAGATTCTTTTTGTCTTCTTAAAGTAATCCAAATCACAGTTGATTAAGCAACAACAAACCCCCACAGACACCCATTATGTGTATATATGGGATAGATAAAGTTAGCTGATGTTATAATCTCAGGTTTAAGAAAAAAAAACCTAGGTGATTTGGCGGGTGTCTTGTGGTGGTCTGGCGGTGGTATGGTGGTGGTCTGGTGTTGGTCTGGTGTTGGTTTGGTGTTGGTATGGCTGTGGTCTAGTGGTTGTCTGGTGTTGGTATGGCGATGGCCTGGTGGTGTTCTGGCGGTGGTCTGGAGTTGGTCTGGTGGTGGTTGGGAGGTGGTCTGGTGGTGGTCTAGTGGTGGTCTAGTGGT
>JACXGJ010001024.1:41967-96278 GCA_016801105.1 Esox niger | reverse complement strand
AAGGTGAGAGTGGATATGTCAATGTTCCCCTGCTGCTGCTGTCATTGTAAGGTGAGAGTGGATATGTCAATGTTCCCCTGCTGCTGCTGTCATTGTAAGGTGAGAGTGGATATGTCAGTGTTCCCCTGCTGCTGCTGTCATTGTAAGGTGAGAGTGGATATGTCATTGTTCCCCTGCTGCTGCTGTCATTGTAAGGTGAGAGTGGATATGTTAATGTTCCCCTGCTGCTGCTGTTCAATAACTTTACTAAAAACATTTGGGTAACCCTTCAAATGACTGCCCATTACTTACAGGGTGGTTCCCACGTAACTATGTATTAACAAGAATGTAAGTCTGTGGTAAGAATGGGTAGTTATGTAGGAACCATATAGGTGTTATGTGTATGAAGGAAGAACAATACTACTCCCAAACGACTTAATAAACAGATGGGTTAGAAAAAAGCATCTTAAAGTATATAACTGTCATTATTATTTGTGCTTATGACTTTACCATTTCAATGTGACTTTACTAATGATTTTATTTCAAATTTGCTTGCAGACTTAAGGATTTAAGAGAAAAGAAAGATGATTGGTTCTTGCCAAACTAAAAGCCACGTTGACATCAATCAAAAATGTATGAATTAAATATAGATGTGTGTTAGGAATCAAGACACAGAAAACACTTATCTCAAATATGAGTTTGTCATATTTTACTGTTACTGAGGACAATTAAACATTAACATTAGACAATTAAACTATAACATACTTAAAAGTGTGGATATCCAGTGGTGCCTGGCTCACTATGCAAATCTCCTGAAGTGTTGGGTTGTTTCCAAATGTAGATAGGAATAAGATCCATTAGCTTGAGGGGAAAATACATATTAAATCTAGTCTATTTTGTAATTTCACCAGATGAAAATAAAACAAATATGTGGTAAATTGTCATTTGTTTTCAGTTAATTCTCCATAACATTCCTTCACGCCATCATCATGTTGTAGCATTTACTTTCCCGTAACCTGTGTAATTTACACTTACCATTTCAGTTCCTAGTAAGTCCATTATCTTAAACTAGTTCTTATAAAAAGCCAACAACACATACAGTGTTAGTAATAGGAAAGAGGGCTTCAAATTACAGCCCTCTTCCTTTGAAATTGTAAGCCAGTTTGGGGGGGTAATTCTGGCAGGCAGGAAGATAGCCTTGCTGAAATTACCCCCCCCCCCCCAAACTCACTTATAATTGTGACTAGAGTCAAATACTTTTTTGTCGAACAGGCAGGTGTTCATCATGAGCTACCAAAATGACACAAGGACTCTGCCAGACTTTGCAATAAAATTATTAGTGGAGTCATATTGAAATGGTATTGAAAATGACAATTATATACTTTCAAAATGGCTTTTTTTATTACCCGTCTGTTTACTAAGTTGTTTTAAAGAATTATTGTTCTTTGTTCATATAAATACACAACACCTACATTGTTCCTACATACAGTGGATATAAAAAATCTAAACACTTTTAAAATGCCAGGTTTTTATGATCATTTCTTTTTTTTGACCAAGATGTGCAGTGTTGATTTTGCACCAAACATACCTTTTGCAATTATGGTCGAAAAGTTTCACTTTGGTTTTCCCACGTGCTTTTGGGAGACTTGATGATTGTTTTTGCTAACTTCAGTCGGGCTTGTATGTTTTTCTTTGTAAGAAATGGCTTCCGTCTTACCACACTACCTCACAGCCCATTCATATGAAGAATATGGGAGATTGTTGTCACATGCAGCACACAGCCAGTACTTGCCAGGATTTCCTGCAGCTCCTTTAATGTTGTTAGAGGCCTCTTGGATGCTTCCTTGTCCTGTTTTCTTCTCTTCTTTTCATCAATTTTGGAGGGTTTTCCAGTTCTTGGTAAGGTCTCTGTTGTGCCATATTTTTTCCACTTGATGATGACTGTCTTGACTGTGTTCCAGTATATCAAATGTTTTGGAAATTATTTTGTACAGTTCTATAATGATATCTTTCAACAATCAGATCCCCCTGATGCGTAGCTCTGAGGTGCAACTAAGAAAATGTCAGGAAAATAAGAGGATGTGCACACTTATGCAACCAGGTTATTGTACGGTTTTTATTTTTCAGTTTTCCTTAAGATTTCAGTTGTTTTTCAATTGAATTGTTCACATTAAAGGTCGCAATAAAAGTGGAAGCAGTTTTGACGTGATTTATCTTTATCTCATTTTTTTATATATCCACTGTAACTACCCATTCTTACCAAGTACTTACATTCTTGTTACTACATAGTTATGTGTGAACTTCCTTGTAAGTAACAAGCAATCATTTGAAGGGTTACCGACATTTGTCTTGTAAAGTAAATCAACAACAACAAAATTCATAATATACATTTATTATGCTTGTGTAATTTATTTTTCAATGATAAGGCAAACATTCTTGTGGGCCCCTCTCATTGGCTGCCATGGGGGCCATGCACCCATTTAAGCTCTGCTTCTGAATTACCTCAAAAGATAAAATGACCTCAAAGGATAATGAAGGCAAATACATTTAATCAAATTATTGCTGAAGAAGAGAGGAAAGTTTTCATTTTAGAAACAAATGCATAACCAATAATGAAAAATACAAAATCCTTTTGTGGCAAGCTATTTAAACCGTAACATTGATTGGCCCTTTGTTAGTACCTATTCGACTGGCAATTATCAATTTTGTCTTCTAATTAATACAGAAGTGAGGTTGCAAAAACTGTTCATGTTATTGAGATTGAGTCATCCAATAGATACATTAATGATTACATTCATTATGTGAATTTTCTCAGTTTTTGCAGTTCTATCTGGGAACAACTGTTTAAGAAACCACAATTTCTAAAATGTGAATAGAGGAAGAAGTAATTCCTAGTAAAATCTTCCTGAAATGCCCAAGAACTGGAGGTTTGTGTCTTTTTGACTATGCCTTAAGACTAATGAAAAATGAAGTAATTATACTTATATCAAGCTACTTTTCTGTTAAAATCTATTAAGTACACAAACATTACAAAAACAAACCTATTCACAAAGTTAATGCAGTAGATTCTGTTATGCACAATGTTAATGCAAAATATCTTGTTTTTCTAGTTTCAACCATTCCTAGACGATAAACCTGAGGAAATACAGATGTCCTGCCTCCATTCAGTTGGTCACTCTGTAAAACAGATTAGGAGATGTGTTGTACAGTCTTCCCTTTTTCAGGGAACCAAAATTGAGGTTACGGTGTTAAGGATTTAATCCAGTCCAATGGTACATAACGAAATGTAAGTATGTCAGTTTTAATATAAAAATGAACAACATGAATACAAAAGTAATTAAATATTGCTTTCAGATAAACGTATCTTATAAAAATAAATTATATATAGTGACAGAAATCTATCAAACTCATATTGTAACATATATAAATTCCTTTATAAATAAATAACTGTTATCTGTCTATGTGGAGGTGCTTGTGTGAGTTGTGTGTGATAAGTCTTTCCAGCCAGTCCAGTAGTGAGTCCATTTCCCCTAGGGCCTTTATTGCTGCCTGTTGGATCTCCAACTACAAGATGGAGAGATGAGGTTGTGAGAATGAGGAGGTACATGTGGGTTAACAAAATAATTGGCATTGACATTATATATTCTCCTCTATTTTAGTCTATATAAGTCTCTTTAGTCATACACACTAACTGCAGTACAACCCCCATTCACTACAGTATCACCACTATTCACTACCTGGAGTTTCAACACCATTCACTACAGTATCACCACCATTCACTACAATATCACCACCAATCACTACCTGGAGTTTCACCACCATTCACTACCTGGATTTTCACCACCATTCACTACCTACAGTATCACCACCATTCACTACCTACAGTATCACCACCATTCACTACAGTATCACCACCACCCACTACCTACAGTATCTCCAACATACATTACCTAGTGTATCACCAATATACTGTACACTATCTACAGTATCACCCCATACACACTATCTATGGTATATACAGTTTATAGTCATCTCTGTCTGTCTGTGTGTGTAGTTACCTTCGCAAACTGAGCCTGTATCGAGTCCATTCTTGTCCTGGTGTCTTCTCCACAGAAGCAGTGCTGAAGTGCACAAAGAAATGTCATTAGGTAATGATAGTACTAGTGTTTAGGTAGGCATTTGTGCTACAGAAAACAATGTACTAGCGGTGTGCAGTTCTGTTTTTTCTGTTGGCCTGTATTATTATTTCTGTGAGTGTTTAGGTTCAAATGAATTGTGTGTTATTGTATGTGTGACGGTGAGCATGTGTGTGTCTCTCTTTGTGTGTGTGTGTGTGTGTGTGTGTGTGTGTGTGTGTGTGTGTGTATGTATGCACATGGGTGCAGCTCTACTCACACATTGCTTTAGGTCCTTGTTGATTGTGAGGAAAGAGTTAGCTAGGGCACTGGTTGAACGTCGGTGCTCTGGGTGAGATGAGCCATAGCTAATGAACACTCTTTCCACATAAAAATTAAGCAATAGATGCAGGAAACAGCAGCACTCCTTCTCCTGAAAGGGAAGACACTGCAAGTTTCATTTACTGAAGCATGTTGATAAACACATTTTATAATGCTTTCAGATTTTAATAAATCATGATGTGTTTTTTGGTACACTTAAAGTTATAGGATTTACTCAATTTGCCACCCTAAAATATTGTCCCTAAAATAGAGCACTGCACTGTGCTGTTTGACTGTGATGTGAGGGGTATAATAGTTAGAATGGCTCACAGGGATACTCTTCATCATGTCCCGCCTGATCATCCTCACTCCCAGCTCACTGTCTGATGCTACCTGGAAACATGAAACGGAACACAATCAATACAACATTGCATTCAAGCTGATGACATATTGCTTCTTAACCAAGTGCGCGACAGAGAGCAAGCCATAAAGCAAAGACTGACAGAATGTCAGGCAGAGAAAAACAGAGAGAAATACAGAAAGAGACAGAGATGGCAAAAGACATGCAGAGACTGAGCGCCTTGGTGTAGACATGTTATTATTAATCAGTGATGGGGAATGATCCCTGTGTGTGTTCTCACCACGGCGGTCCGTATCTCTGTGTAGTGCTGGCGTAGTTCATGTGTGTGTATGTTGACAGAGCAGGTACCCAGGCGTAGCCCATGGCCCAATCCACACCCACTGAGCCACGCTAACAGGAACAAAAGCCTTGTAAGGTTGGGGTTAATCCGCAGCTTCATCTCAGTCATCACTATTAGAAACAGCCACAGTCAGAATGATATCCGACACAATCAGTACATTCATTTGGGTCTAATTTCAGTTTATGGTAATGTTTCAAAATATATAGGTGGGATGGTCGATTGTGATTCAACCATTGACAGCCTTTGTTTCTATAGTAACACATAACCGCTGAATGCCCATCTTATGTCAGTGGCTTCACAACACGCAAATTGTTCCGTTTTCCTATTCCATGTCAGGACATTTTGTCTAGTCAGCCAATCGTCAAACAACCTGCTATTTGCAATTATATCACTTTTTCAAGACTCTGAGACTGCGGGGCCCAATCAGTATTGTTCGTGACCTCCATGTTTACCGCATATTGTCACGTCAGTGCATGTACAAGTAACCAACTTGAAAGGTATTCCCGTAAAACATGTCAGCATCATCCCCGATGCCATGCTTCGTGCTGGCCCATGGGGACCAACCAGCCCGTCAAACCCTGAAGTGTCACGTTATGTGTTCCAACTCACCTGTCTACGTGTTGGTGCTGTCCTTTGTCTCTCTGGAGAGCAGTCCTGTCTCTGTGTGTCCACGTTGGTACTCCAGGCTGGCTCTTATAGCGGAGAGAGGGGAATTTCGACAGGCTCTTGACATGGCATAGGCATGCACAGTCCCACGGTCACAGGTTGGAGGAAGTACAGCAGTGAAATGACAGGTCCTCATGTAAAGAGGAAGAAACTGATGAGAGCTGGGTGACGCAATGTCAAGGCTTATATATAGCACAACATCCGTCAATTAACCTCGTCAGGGCATGCTTTGCTAATAACCACGGTAGATTACAGTCAATTAAAAATGACATCACTTTATTCCCCTGCTCTTCCTTCCAATTTCAACTCTGCTTTTAGTTACTCTCAATAATGTTGCCGAACACGATTTGATCTATAAAGAGCACAAATTCTTCTCGGCACAGTGAGATTTTTCCCAAATGGCTGACCATCCTAAGGTCAGTGATCTGGGTTTGAAACAAAGGCTCAGCCAGGAAATAGTATCCTCTCATAGCTTCCTCTCATCTTTTCTCAGCAGCATCTTTCTCTTCCACGGAATATCAATGACATTATCTTCATACTACAGAAGTATGTAAAGAATCCCCATTGAACCTGAGTGGAGCTACTGTATCTACATGTCACACCCTCTACTATCGCGCCTCATCAGACAGTTGTTTATGGGAAGACATTATTGGCTCAGGTATGTCAGTTGAGAAGTGTGTAGGAAGGGAGTAGCAGGTTCCGGAAATCAATACACACAGTGGAACCGGGATATTCCTGTGTAACAGAAAAAGTGCTGCTTCCTCTCTGGTTGTAAGAACCAACATTGCTTAAAGGAAAGAGTGGGACAGAAAATATGATGTATCATGCATTTCCTTGTGAAAATTCATTACATGTTTTATTTTTTTATTTATCATTGCGCAAAGTCAAACATCTATTCACAATATTTTAGATGAGTTCCAACAAAACCTGTTATAAATCTAACAAAAAGTTTGTGTCTCTTGCTGATGATATTTTACACATGTTCCATTTGGACTTTAATGATTAATCACTAACCAAGCCTTTTTTGTTCACTATTCTGAATGTCACACCAAATTAAGTATTTATTAAGGATTCATTAGGCCATCAACAAAATGTTTACTAATAGACCTAGTGAACCATATACCAATAATAATTCTAATACTTTATTATTACTTTATCTTTATTTAAGTAGTCAAACTATGGTAACATTCTGATGTGAATATGTGCCAACAGAAAATAAATCAGACAAACTGCGTGACAGTCCTACACTACGTGCACAATTATTAGGCAAATCGTATTCCTCAAGATTTATTTTATTGTTGAACAAACACAATGCAGTCAGTCAATCTAAAATATAATTGAACTTCAAATCTGAATGTTGTACAAAGGAAAAAGGAGTTTTGATCTTTCTCAGGGGAATACATAAGAGTGCAGATTTATTAGGCAACAATTGGTGTTCAGAATTATTTGGCAACTTATTTAAAAATCATTTATCCCAACTCACGTGTTCTTTCAAAAAAAATTTAAGTAAGTGTAACAAATAAGTAACACACAATGAAAATAAATTACAAAAAATGTGTGACCAATATAAGCACCCTTCTTTTCAATAACTGCCATGATCCTTCCATCCATAGTCTGTCAGTTTCTTGATCTGTTCACGATCAACTTTCGCTGAAGCAGCAACCACAGTCTCCCAAATGCTGTTAAAAGAGCTGTATTGTCTTCCCTGACTGTAAATCTTGCATTTTAGAAGGGCCCACAAAAACGCAATAGGATTTAAATCGTCAGAAGAAGGGGGCCGGGTCATTATTCTGACATCTTTGTGCCCCTTGCTGGGTAGCCAAGTGGAGTACTTGGATGCATGTGATGGAGCATTGTCCTGCATGAAGATCATGGCCTTCTTGAATGCTGAGGACTTCTTCCTATACCACTGTTTGAAGAAAGTATCTTCCATCTTCAACTCGGAATTATCCAACTACCTAATCCTTAATGATAGAAGCCCATACCAGTACCCCTCCTCCACCTGGCTAGCACCTGACTGAAGTGGTGCCGTGTGTAGTGATCCAGCCACGGGCCCATTCATCTGGTCCATCAAGAGTCACTGTCATTTCATCTGTCCAGAAAACCTTTGCACTTGACAGCTTGTACTTCTGGACACTCCAGGTAGGTTGCTGTTCTGTAATATGATGACATTGGAGGATTATTGATTCTTGGCAGCTTCTCGTTTAATTCTTCTCAAGGCTCTTGTCGTTAATTGCACCCCAGTTGACTATTCACAACAAAACATTTGATTGTCTGCTGGTCACGCCTCAATAGTTAGCTATTTCAGGACTATTGCACCCGTCTGAAAAGCATTTTTCAGTTTTTTCCTTTTCAGGGTGAGTTAAATCTCTTTTTAGGAACACTTTGGCTGAGGTCATGAAACTGCCTAATAATTATGCCCACCTTGATCCTTGGTGTTGTTCACTGTTGCCAAATGCTCCTTCATTACACCAATACATTTTACCTGAAAATGATTAAATCCAATGAGCATTCAAGTATATCTGGTTTAGAGTTGGAAAATGTGCATCGAAATAATGATATGATCAGAAGACTCACTTGCCTAATAATAGTACATGCAGTGTAGTTCCATACAGCACATGTTAGAAATTGGGTGTTCTGGTTTTTATGGTTACACCCTGGTGAATGGAAACTGCCACACTCCCTACTCCATTTAACCCATTTATACAACCTTAAAAATAATAAATATATGTTTATAAGGACCTTTATCAAACATTTTAAAGGGAGAATAATGACCAAATTATTAATAAACAATTTACCAATACTTTATAATTCTTTTTTGTGTGAAATTATTATGTCCCAAATGGTTGCCGCTGGAACAAAGCACTAACACATAACCCCAAAAAATGAAATAGTAGATGTTCAAATGTGGAACCACTGAACATACATGATGATACATAAGGGGTAGTCTCATGAACATTTCTAGGAGCATTTGGAAAGTTATTAACTGGAGGAGACTATAACTCACTATTTGTCAAGCTCTTGCTAGTTAATTTGCTTTGACAAGTGTGATAAATGAATTTATAAATTGTTCATAATGGACCTACAAAATATTATATCGCTCTTAACAAAATTTATATTTGCCTTATTAGAAACTATTACTAAAGAAATACATACAAAGTTTAGACTGCCTTACATTCTCCACCTTTGTTTACCTAACAGACTTAATTTATTACAATTTGCAAGAAATCTATACACAGTACCCACCAATCTGTTGAAGAAAAAATTTATAAATATGCTAAATTATCAAGACCCTTTATTCAGTACTTTGTAGCTGTGCTTTTGGCAGCAATCAAAGCTTTTAGTCTTTGGTTATTATCTACCAGTTTTATACACCTGGATTTGGACAGTTTCTCCTATTCTTCCTTGTAGATCCATTCAAGCGGTCAGAAGTTTCTACAAGGAAGAATAAGAATGTTGTCCTTCTTGTAGGCTCTGCCAGAGAAACTCAGAAGCTTTGTTTCATTGGGGTATTTGTTACCTCCCTAAACCAAGAACTGCTAGAGAAGCTCCTTAACAAAAAGCTGAATGTCCAACAGTGGTCCAATCAAAGTCCTGATCTCACGCTGACAATCTGCGGCACAATTTGAAAATTGAAGCACAAGCATCATCCCACCGAACTGAACAATATGGTATAAATCTGCCAAGAGTGGGCCATAATCATGACACTGCACAAAGCTAGTATATAAAAAAGACTTAAAGCTGTTTTTGCAGCAAATGTTCAGTTTTTCTTAAATTTTTACCTACATACAGCCAATAAGCCTTACCATAATTGAATTTAAGTGTTAGCGATTGAACATTAAATATTAAACAGAATAAATGTACCATTTGAATGAAATAGAGGATGCCAAGGCTTTAAACACTTTTGGAAGCCGCCATATATGGTATGAAAAATAAATCGATAAGCAAAGGTAAGACTCAAGAAGGTTGAACATAGGCTTCCACATTTTTTTTTGTTGCAATGGAAGTGAACCCAACTGAATGGCATGTGTTATCATGCAAAGCATTGACTAAATATGCAATATCTGTGTTGCACGCACTGCTTGGCTGTCTGCCAGTGTTCTTAACTTCTTGGCAAAAGACTGATCTTCCTATTCACAAATACAGTTGGGTTCTTGATTTGATTATATAGGCAAAGTTTTACAGAATTTCTGGAAGGAACAAGGTGCTTACAGTTACAGTTGTAGAACGTGTTATTTCATGAACTCAGGTTGGAATATTTCTTGGAATGTTATAGAATGACGTAGAACTTGGCAAAAGTACTGAGGCCCATTATCAGCAAACATCAGTCCTGTGTTTCAAAGGCACGTTGTTTTTGCTCATTCAAATTTATCATTTTAAAAGGCTGATCATTTGAAAACCCTTTAGCGATTATGTTAGCACAGTTGAAAACAGTGCTGATTCTAGGCAGAGTTGCAAACAAAAAGACATATCTCAGACAGGCCAATCAATAGAAAATATTTAGAATGGTAAAAAACAGAGAGTGGACAGAAGAATTTCTCTGCCTAGAAGGCTAGTATGCCAGAGTCGCCTCTTCACTGTTTACATTGAGACTGGTGTTTTGCAGGGATACATTTTATGAAGCTGCCGTTTGAGGACCTGTGAGGAGTTTTTTTCTCAAACGATGTTTTTGACCATGTTGAGCCAGTAATGAAACACACAAATTCTGATGCTGAAGACACTGAACTAGTCTAAGTTTTCCACATAATTTTAAAATGATGGACTTGGTTTAGCAATCACAATGTGTCACTGGAACAGAGGGAGTGATGGTTGCCTGGGCCGGTGCCAGGATGACTTACACTGGAAAGTAGACAGAATATGTCTTTCATTTTCAAAACAAAGATGCACGCGCCTGTATGTTAAGACGTGTAAGTGGGGTTTGAATTGGCAAGCTCTCAGAAATGATCAGTTGTTTCTGTAGTTTCATCTACTCAGGTGTCAGGCAAGAAGGCTATCAGTCCAACAGAGACTAATAAGACTATAAGCAAACCACATCAAATCAACCAGTGCACTATTCTGCCAGCAAAACTCTGCTCATCTCCCTACATCAAGTTAAAGTTCAAAGGTTTATTTATCATTTGCAATAAAAGTTATGACAATAAAATGACTGGATTTCCTACATCGAGATAGATTCCTACTGAAACTAATTTTACATGGCCAGTTGTTTGTCTATAACCAGCGGAACATGTTTTCCCTGTCACAATTAAAGGAAGCTGTTGCCTGAAACAGGGTTGCATGGTTATAGAATGACTGCCTAACCTTCTTCTTGGAAAAACTCATGTGGGGTTTCATTCCAACCCAAATTTAGTCAAATTTTGTAAAATACAGTGTACTATGTTACCCACTACATAATACTTTTCACATGATATATAACAACTTGTAACATACCCACTGAATTGCATCAGATCCAAAATAGCACTTTTAACATCTGAATTGGATATGCTAAACTCATGTTGGACAGGACACCTATAAGCAGAGTTCCCAGAAGAGGAATGGGCCACCCTGATGGGTGAACTGTATATGTCGGCTCACGACATGTATGACGTGTTCACAGCTTAATCAACTCAACAACCATTCTTACAATTCACAATATTGATTTGTTTTTTTCTCAGAATGTCCTGAACCACTATTCTAATATACTCTGGATGAGGACACTGCTAGACTCGCACACTGGTTGAACATTTTATGTTCAGGAGAGTAAAATAAATGTATGAGCTGATTAGCACACGTTTGACATGCCCATGGGACCCCTGTCCAAAATGAATCAGCTGGTATTTGGTTTCAGTTTCAACTACCTGGAAGGGCATTGAAGTTACAGGTCTTGAGCATGTAGTTTACAATGCACTTTTAAACAGATCCAGGTGAGGGCGACAGTGTGCACATGTACTCAGTGGGAAAATAAATATAGATTTGGACAATTGGGTGTAGGCCAAGAGCACATTTTATTTGAACAGAGCTGCTTTATCCACAACAAAAAAGGATATAATAAACATATGCAAAGTACTTCAAAATCACAGATACATCAAGGATGTTCTAAACAACATGGTAGACCTGTTTTATTTAGTCATTGCTTAATCTGTGTATTGACAGTTAAAATCATTTATAATGCTCTTCCGCTACTCCAGCTGCAGTATATTCATAATGTGCAATGAGTCATCAAAAACGGATCATAACTATGCTATATTTGTTGCTTGTCACTAAATGTATCTTTATACTTCTAGGCGCCTCTTAATCTATTGATACGGCATTATTATCACTACTATAAACAGAAATTACAAATAAAATAAGTCATATTGTTTTGCAAGTGCAGATACATTCATGCTTCAAAGACATATTCAATGCAACAGGTTTTCATTTTATAAATATTCTTCTTGATGCTTTTTATTTTTCAGCTGTGAAATATTCCTGATGGTGTCCAACACATTACAGATCGCATTGAACTCAGGTTATTCAGCACCATTTCACCCTTCTGAATTAGTAGTGAGTATGGGAATGTGTCCGTACGTGCATCTGTGTATGTTTATCTTCATTGATGACTGATCTTGTGTGTATATGTGTGTCCGTGCTGAAGCTGTCCAACGCAGTCTAACACCAGGCCTGCCTCTAGAGGACGATGGACCTCAGGTGTCTAAAACACATGATGACATCTAGGGGGACTGGGGGACTCAGGTGGTTCCCATCCAGACGCAGGTATCTGTTGGGTATCAATCAATCAATGAATCAACCAATCGGGTCGTTTCTAATATGCATTGCAGTTTGGACCTGACCATTTGGGCCATTTCAAAAAAAACATTTTTCTTTTAAATTTCAAAAAGAAATTCAGAAAATGTTGCCATTACATGGTGAATATGGATTTAGTGCGGTCTCTCAGCTTTCATTTCAGGGCGTTCACATCCAAAATGGAGGAAGGGTTTAGGAATTACAGCTTTTTTAATGTTTTTCAAGGGACCAAAAGTTTTCAACTGGACAGTTGACTCAGTTGTAGGCTATTCCTTTATTTCTTCATCAGTTAAGCGGGTAAATGGTCTGGAGTTGATTCCAAGTGTGGCATTCACATGGAAGCTGTTGCTGTGAACCCACATCATGCAAAGGAACTCTCAATGCAAGTGAAACAGTCCATCAGCTTCCATCAGAGAGATAGCAGGAACATTAGGAGTGGCCAAATCAACAGTTTGATTCATTCTGAGATAAAATGAATGCACTAGTGAGCTCTGCAACACAAAAAGACCTGGATGTCCATGGAAGACAACCGTGGTGGATGATCATAGGATCCTTTCCATGGTAAAGAAAAACCCCATCACAACATCCAGCCAAGTGAAGAACACTCTCCAGGAGGTAGGCATATCATTATCCAAGTCTCCCATAAAGAGAAGACTTCACAAGAGCAAATACTGAGGATTCACCACAGGGTGCAAACCCTTGATAAGTCTCAAGAATAGAAAGGCCAGATTAGACTTTGCCAAAAAACATCTAAAAAAAGCCAGCCCAGTTCTGGAACAGAATTCTTTGGACAGATGAAACTAAGATCGTCCTGTATCAGAATGATGGGAAGAAAAAGGTATGGAGAAGGCTTGGAGCAGCTCATGATCTCAAGCATTCCACATCATCTGTACAACATGGTGGTGGAAGTGTGATGCATTTTGCTTGCTGAAGACAAAACTGAAGACAAATCTCATGAACAAACAACAACTGAAGACAGCTGCAGTAAAGGCCTGGCAAAGCATCACGAAGTAGGAAACCCAAAGTTTGGTGACTTCCATGCATTCTAGACTTCAAGCAGTCATTGCCTGCAAAGGATTCTTGACAGAGGATTAAAAATGAAAGTTTTATTTATGTTTGTGTTACTTTGTCTAATTACATTTGAGCCCCTGAAATAAGGGGACTAGGTATGAAAATGGTTGATATTTTTGTTCAACCCCTTGAATTAAAGCTGAAAGTCTGCAATTCAGTTACCTCTCTGTTGTTTCATTAAAAAAAAGAAAAAATATATATTTTCCATTTAAGGGTGAATAGCAATATAATTTATTTGACACTTTAATTTGTATTGTGGAACCACTCAATCAAGTTAAAACGAAAATTGTGCATAACATTTGATTGGTATTTTCTAATAAAATAATGATTTGATTGGTATTTTCTAATAATAAAAAATACAATTTAACCAGGAGTAACAACAATTATAGTTGTAGTAAAATATCTTTCTAAACATACATAAACCAAAACTTTGGATTAAAAATTATGATGAAAACTAAAAGTTTTCTTTTTTTTATAAATGTTTATACAAATGGCATCTTATAATGGGAATCACCCAACTATATGCACAATTTCTTACCTGAGTCTGGGCATTAAACCCTCATCATACAGATTGGGAGATGACAGACTGATCGGACACAACTGGGTCCCATTAATACCTGACAAAAAACACACACAAACACACACAAAGCACTTTCTTAATGCTACCCTGGCTATGTTCTTAATGATAACAATGCTATTAAAATGTGTGGTTTTACATTACGTGTAACTCACTCTCAATGCTGTTGTGGTTAAGGTGGAGATGTTCCAGGTGGCTGTTGAACAGAGGGACCGAGGTGAGCTGGTTGTGGGCCAGATGGAGGTCCAGCAGGGTGGAGACATTGAACACTGCTTTAGGGACTCCCTTATCACTGAGCTGGTTGTAGTTGAGCCTCACAAACGCCAAGTTGAGAAAACCTTGGAAATAGTCCCTGTGTGGGGTGGACAAAAGGGGATACCTGAATTTGTGTCCTTCCATTATGTGGGAGGTTGTCGAAAAAGTCCTTTGTATTCTTTAGAAAAGGGGTTCAGCACATTGTCTGTGTCTGCATGCTTGTGTAGGATGTGCGTGCAAGTGTGTTTACTTAGGGATGTCTTCAATGTTGTTCTTGTCCAGGAACAGCTGTGCAATGCTATTAGGGATGTTAGCTGGCATCTTCTTCAGGATGTTGTGGGCCAAGTTCAACTGAACAAGGCC
The DNA here is from genome assembly GCA_016801105.1 of Esox niger. Lineage (NCBI taxonomy): Eukaryota > Metazoa > Chordata > Actinopteri > Esociformes > Esocidae > Esox > Esox niger. Next base: position 81,471 of record JACXGJ010001024.1, on the reverse strand, counting down.
CTTCAGGTCTTTAAAAGTTGCCTTGCCCATGTCACTGTCACTCAACTAATAGACAGGAAGAATGAACATTTATTGAGTATGTGTGTGTGTGTGTGTGTGCGTGTGTGTGTGTGCGCGCGCGCACGGGCATGATTGCATGCAGGGGTGGCTAATTATGTATGTGTGTGCGCCTGCGCGCGTGTAGGTTTGTGATTGTTTGGGCATGTTTGTGTGTGCACATTTGTGTGTTTATGTATGTTTTTTACATTTCCATGCATGCGTGTGTGTTTGTGTATGTGCCTTGTTGTGGTGCAGGTCTAGCAGAGCGAGGTGCTCCATCTTGCCGAAGGCTCCAGGGGGGATCTTAGAGATCTGGTTGTGACTGAGTCTGAGCTGCTCCAACCCAGCTGGCAGGTCATTAGGAACCTCCTTCAACTGGTTCCTCTCCAAGTAGAGAAACAACAGACCAGGTATCTTCTCAAACACCTGGGAAACAGAAAATGAAAAGCAAGAGTTTGACAGAAATATAAATAAAAATTAAGAGGTTGATTGAGAGACAGAGAGACGAAAAGATGCTGAGGAAATTAAAAAAACATGATTTGAACTATAAATTAACAAATTAATTATAAATTAATTTAAGAAAGCTCCCACCTGCTTTTGCACTTTTTTAATAAGGTTGTTGGCCAGGTTGACCCATCGCAGCTCTGTGGCGTTGTGGAACGGTTCTGCTGTCACCTCGGAGATAAAGTTGTTCTGCAGATACAGGTAGTGGACTCTGGACGGGATTACAGGGACCACACGAAGGTTCCGGTTTTCACAATAGAGCGCGTTGGGGAAGGAGGGGGGGCAGAAACATTCACGAGGGCAGTCAGGGAATATTGAGGGGGGGCCGAGGATGGGAGGAGGGAAATCTGTGGGCTCCTGAGGTTCCTCTTGTGGTGGGCCAGGACGGAAGGTGGGGCGCCTGGTGGCTTTAGGGGGCTTAAGCGGTTTCTTAGGTCGTGGTCTCTGTGAAAAAACTGCCCCGGTCAGTAGACAGAGCACCAGGGCAGAGTAGAGTACCAGGCCGGCCTTCATTATCCTGGATGGAAACAAGTTGATCATAATGGGAACAGTCAGACAGTGAGGGTCAGGGAGGACGAACATGGTGGCAAAAGGGTTGTTAGATTTGAACTTATAAGATGTACATTGAGCACCTTTTAAATGCCCTTTTATGTAGTATGACCTATACATTTGTATGTTGTGATGCAGTCTAAATTATTTATGGAGGTGTTATTCAATCTTAAAAGTGGATGTCCTGTTAGCAGCCACTGGTGTCAAAGTTTCCTGCTAGCCTTTTACCAGGGTTCTGTAATCTGCTTACATATACGCTGACTTGAGAGCAGTGACCTGTGCAGGCGAAGCAGGCAGACATGGTTGCCTTTCATGTCTGGGTGAAGAATTAGCTTTTCCTTTACAGCTGTTAAAAATGAGAGAGAGAGAGAGAGAGATGGGGTGGGCAATGCACATAGAGGTATGGAGAGGGAGATATAAAGGTTAAAATGGAGGGAAGGGTAAGTTAGAGGAAGAAGGAAAGAAACAGGCAGAGTGGGGGCTACAGTATAAAGCCTCCATTGTGTACTTCAGTCTGGAGACAGTGATTCCTAATGGGAGAAGTGAAGCAAGAGCTCTGAAGACGCCAGCCTAGCAGGAGAGCCTGTTTCTCTCTCTCTCGCTCTCTCTCTCTCTCTCAATTTGTCTCTATGTTTTTCTATCCCTCCCACAATCTAGCTCACCACCTTCTCTCTTGGTATCTCTACACCTCTCTGCCTCTCTAAGAAATCTTAAAGTCACACATACTGGAGACCACAGCGAATCAGTTGCTGATCATCAGTTAGCAATTATCAAGTTCCCAAGAACCATTTGGTTGTCACTGACATGACTTTTGGCAAAGGACAAAAGAAATCTGAGATTAGCATGAGTCATCGGACAATAACTCTCCCAGCCTACATTTGTCCCTGCCAAAAGCAAAAGCTCAGAACTTTTCTTCCTCCCAAATGCATTCTGTTCCGTGGCAATGTTACTTAGGACATAGTGTGATTTTCCATCTCAGTTGTGTAGAATCGCAATAGCTGTCATGATGACATCGCTCCAGGACAGAGATGGGACAGGCTGACATTAGACATCAGGAGAGAATTTACACTCTTGAATTCAACGCATTATAGTAGTGTATGCCCTCGCAGCTATCAGTCTAGAGAGATGAAGCTCCTGTACTCAGGTTCCAACACACATATGTTATGAGTTCTCCAATACTTAAAAAATGTAAGCTTTTTCAATTAGTTTGAGAAAATATAAACACTCACATTACATCTCCTGGAGCAAAGGGTAAGCAACTCAATTTAGAAGTTGAGTCAGAAATGAGACTGGAAACTGAGGACATGGGTTTTAAACATTCATGCTCATACAATAATTCATCATGTTTTCTCGCCAAAACAACCCGAAAAGTTCATGAAATAGTGCCAACTATCAAAGAAGAAACATGATTATTTTCCCCGTAGTTGTTTTGGTGGAATGATATAGAAGATGTTTTGCATATTTTGGACAACAGATTAGACAGTGCTGGAAAAATTGTAATCAATATTGAATTACACTGAAGAATTATATTGATGGAAAAAAAACAGATTCAGTCCAAAAAATCCAGACCCAACCACAATCCGTTATGAAGAAATGTACATTCCTGAAATGTTTCTGGACATAGCTTCTCTGCTTTTTTGGAGACCTTGATAAATTAATAATGTGCATATTATTGTTATTTAACGGCTAGTCCTAGCATTCCTAGCTGATCTGTGAAAGAACAGTTCTCTGAATCTCAGTCAGATAGAAAGACATACTGGCTGAGCGATTTACAGAGAAACAGACAGATGTCTTGACTGACACCTGATGCAGTTGTTAGGTCCTAGCTCTGTGATTTAAAATCTAGAGTTTTTAGAAGATAAAGTGTGTAACTATTTGGCTGCATGTTGCCAAGCAGCAACGTTCTAGAATCTGCTTTGTGAGAGAGCAACAAGTTGTCCCTGTGTGAGGAGAGGACAGTATATAACCCTAATTCAGAGTCTTTATAGGAACACATACTGTCGGGCTCTGTTCACGTCCACCTCTTTGCAAAGACATGCACGAACATATGCACGCCCCCGCCCCTGCCACACACACACCCACGCACACTCAAAAACACATAACACAACTGTCTCAAACTCTCTTCGGGCCTTGCTATGTTCACATGCTGCTACTGAATATGGCACATGTATAAGGGTCCCCTCTGGACTAAAGACAACAAAAAATAAAGATGCTCTTACCTGCCCTCTTTTATCAAGTCGAGAGTTTTCTGTCTCTCTGCTCTCTGGATTTCTCACCCGTCTCTTACCCCTCCCTCTCTCTCTCCCCCTCTCTTCTCCTCTTCCTCTCCCTCCCTTTCTCCTTCTCAGTGGACAAGCCTCCTATTTGGGTGGTTCCTTATGAGGTGGTCACAGTGTTTCTTCCACTCTCTCCTCTTTCTCCTTCCTTCTGTGTGGGTATGTTTTGATGTGTGTGTGTGTGTGTGTGTGTGTGTGTGTGTGTGAGAGACCCATACATGCATATGTTTGAGTATAGTCATTGATAACCTGTAACAGACCACTGAACTGAAATAAGCATCCCTCTTCAGTTTCCTAATCTCACTCATTCAATCACGCCATTATTTCTTTATGCATGGCTGCAATGCTTTCCCATGTGTCTTTCATAGAATTCTCTCTGCTGATTTTGGTAGGTTTACATTTATATGCGTGGAGTGTTCGGGGGTTATTTGATGGAAAATAGCTTAGAGTTGGGGTAAAAAGCAAGATTAAAATGTAATCTTTTTTTTCAGAATCTGACCAATAGAGTGATTCTGCATCAGCACACAGGAAGACAGGAGCAGCATGTTTATAGCTCATTGAGTCATGTGTTTTTATGCTGAGTATTGAACTTCATGTGGTGTGATCATAGGCACGTGATATTTAGGCTGAGGGTTGTTAAACTTGGCATTTTGTGATGTGGTTTATCACACGGAGCAGCTTGGGACTGTTATTAGGTCTGTGTGTATGTTTGTGCTGAGATTATAGAAACGTTAACAGCACATTCCATCAGAATGAGCAGCTTGCAGGTCAAGTAATGAGAACACGTAGGGAACTCTTTCCCCTTCTCCCTTTCTCCCTACATCTCACCCCTCTCGCTTTCATTTGTTTTTATTTTACTCTGATTGTCTCTCTCATTCCTACTCTCTAAACCCCCCTTTTATTTATCACATTATTTCACATTTTCTTTAGTCTACAGCCTTACACCCCAAAACCCACACTGGCACTGTTTCTGGAGCCTACAGCCGTGCACCCCATAACCCACATTGGTACTGTTTCTGGAGCCTACAGCTGTGCGCCCCATAACCGACATTGGTACTGTTTCTGGAACCTACAGCCGTGCACCCCATAACCCACATTGGTACTGTTTCTGGTGCCTACAGCCTTGCGCCCCGTAACCCACATTGCTACTGTTTCTGGAGCCTACAGCCGTGCGCCCCAAAACCCACACTGGCACTGTTTCTGGAGCCTACAGCCGTGCACCCCATAACCCACATTGGTACTGTTTCTGGTGCCTACAGCCTTGCGCCCCATAACCCACATTGCTACTGTTTCTGGAGCCTACAGCCGTGCGCCCCAAAACGCACACTGGCACTGTTTCTGGAGCCTACAGCCTTGCGCCCCATAACCCACATTGGTACTGTTTCTGCATCCGTTCCTAACCATATCCCCACAATCCCCAACAGGTAGACTGCAGCAGTTGTAGTTCATAGGCCAGCTATAATCAAGCCAGTCTGGATGATGTAGTTTTCGTTTTTGTACTGCAGGGTCAACCTGTTTTGTCATTTAACAGATGATTGGAATGGTTCCACATTGATCTCAGAGCCCAGAGTTGGAGGTTTATAGTCCTAAATGGTAACACAACACCATTGTAGTGCACTTATTTTTAACCAGGGTCTATAGAGATTTGGATGGAAGTAACACACTATATAGGGAATAGGATGCAATTTGGAAGTCTTACAGTCTGGTACGTTAGAGCCAAAGACATTCCAGATATATTTCAGCACAAGCAAACACTGCAATATAGCCACAGTTACTTTAATGCCCAGAAATTTGCATGGGATGCAGTCTCAAATAGAAAGGGTAATCAATTCATTGTCCATACTGCATAAACATCAGCTTTTGCACTTATAACAGGGTTGGTCAACCTGGATGGTGGTGGGGCCACATGTACTGGTCATCAGAGGGCCACAGATTAACTTGTTAACCAAAACAGTAAAAGTTTACTAAGTCTGATGCTAGTTCAAATATATCTGCACAATTTAAAATTATTGAACCGTTTACCCACTCTGCTCATCTCTCCCGGGATTCAGCACGTTCGCTGCTGTGTTATTAAACTTGTGAACCATTTTAACACTATATGTTTTTTGGCTGTTTTCACTACTTTATTTATTTTGGCTTGTACAGAGACATCCGTAATAAGTATCATCAAGCATTTTATAGCTCAAACATAAGCACACTCTCAGCTACACTTAAAAAGACATCACAACAGCTTTCTAAGACCCTTAAATTCCTGTTATATATGTAAACATGGAAAAAAAGAATTTCATGTTTTGTTTCCAGCATAGATTTTGATTCCAATACTAACTTTAACTTTACAACAAATTAAAGATAAAACATGATATATATACTTTTTACCTTTTAGTGTTTTCTATATTCATCCAAGGTCCGCAAAAAGAGGGAGTGGGTATCTTGGGATTTGGTTGATCTTTTAAAAAATGTCTTAATGAGTTGGTGAAAAAGCTAATGATTAAAATGTGTTCTTTCATAGGAATAAATACATTTTGCCATGACAGCATAGAAAATATATTGTCCAAGCAACCATTAAGTTGCTACTGCATTATGGTGATATACTATACTTACATGCCTCAGATTCTGTACTCAAATCTCTGGATGCAGTCTATTATTTGGCCTTACTTTTTATCACTCCAGCAATTTTTTCTCACTCATTACTGTCTGTTATATGTTTCATTATATATGCTTCAGACATTGGAAAAAAGTTTTTATTCAAAGCAGTCATGCACTAACTTCCTTACTATCTATTTCATGGGTGAACAGCCAACAAGCTCCATGACTGAAATAGCTGCAGATACCGCAGGCTTAGTTAGAACTGTATAACTTCAGATCACACTGAATGGCATTCCCCACGGAAAACCATTCAGTGATCTTATATGAAATGTTTCAGTGCCCAAAATACATTTTTGAAGAAAAACAAATCATGTAGTATTTCCATTATGTTTGTGTTTTTTCTGCTGCAAAACAAGTCTCAGTTGTTAATTAAACCTTAGTCTCAGCTGATTTCTCCATATAAATAAAGGTATAAATAAATATGACTCATTGTTTTCAAAGTTCGCACTGATTGAATGATTATCAATTAACAAATGGACAAACCAGAAAAGGTGTAAAGGGGGAATCAAAGCTGAGAAACAAAAATGAACTCTAGGTAGATTATGGGAATGGACCTCATCGTCTGCTGGGCATAGATGACTCATTAAATGTTAAAGCATTTAAATGTCATTTTAATGTCATTTAATGTAAAAGCAGTCAAACCATGGCTGAGAGTGTCAAAAAGGTCTAAACCAAGATCAAACATGTCTGCTCGATCACATCGCAAATGTCTGCCAGATATCAAATAGTTTCTATAGGTTTTTTACTCTGAGCTAACCACAAAATGTGATCTAACAATCTAATAAGAGCCTCTGGCCATGACAAGTAAATTGAATTGAGTTCTGTTTTTAGAAATTTCGTTCACATTAATCTGCACCAGGACATCTGCTGAAGGCTGTAAGACAGTACAGAACTCATCTGTCAGAAACTCACCAGACGCCATACATCAACCCTCATGTCCGACGCAGGCAGACTGTGACTTAAAGCAGTAACAGGTAATAAAACATACACACCGAGCCGTAATATTTAATAGTAGATCACACTGACTGATGAACAGAAAACCAGACAGACAGAAAGGACAGAGATAATCCGAGATTTAAAGTGACTTCATGGAGGTATTCCAATGCCTTATTTATGTGAATGCCATATATAAAGACTTCAGTGCAACTGGCCAGCTTCTCTATTTAACGGCCGTTAATGTCAGTAGTCCTTGCTCTAGCTGTATTGTCTGCCAACACCCGACAGGTATGCTGATATAGAGAAAGGCTTGATTCCGAAAAATGTTCTCACACAAATCATGTGAACTCACAAAAAGACGCACACACACAGACACTCGCATGGATGTACCATTGCATAGCCGACACACCCACGACCATATAAGGACGCATGTACACAAGCTGAACACAAATATGCAGGCAAACGCACTGAGGGAGTTGATTATTAAACTGCATGAGCCTCCCTCTTCCCTGTCTGTTTCTATACTTGTTTCCCTACTTTTCCACGTCATTCACAAAAATGTTGGGACAATCCCGGAAAACATGAAACATGGTGAGAAGTATTTTTGTAAGGACTGCATTTTCATAAAGGTTTAGGATTAAACCAGTTCACATTTTGAGGTTGAGGTTAAGGTCATGGTTATGTTATGATTCTAGACATTATTGTGTCTATTACCATTACATGATTGTTTGAATTTTTTTTTTTTTAAGTAATGATCCTTGTAGATCTAAGGAATGCCCTTTCTAAAGTTTGCCCTGTTTAAACTAAGGAGGACATGATGTCTTGGCCCACACCTCCAGAGTACCAGGCTTGAAAGCCTCATTGCTGTCCCTGTCCAAAGTCCACCTGGTTATGTTGCAGATCAAGGCTATACCATATGATTCCAGCTGCCTCTATTTTGAACTTGTCTATCTGGCCATGTTTCTGACCTGGAGTAAGTTTAACACATTTAATTATTAGAACTTGTATTCTTAATGTTCACCCAGTACAGCCAGAAAAGGACAGGTCATCCCTCTAAGCCTTTAGGTTTCTTCCTAAATGTTGGCCTTCTTGGGGAGTTTTTCTTAGCCACTCAAATTCAACACTTGTTGTTTGCTCCTTGGGGTTTCAGGCTACGTGTTTTGTAAATGCACTTTGTGACACCTGCTGATGTAAAAAGGGCTTTATAAATAAATGTGATTGATTGATGACAGGGTGTGCACATGTGCAGTTGTATGTGTTGACGAAAAACACATGTGGTGAATAAATAGGATTTTGCAACTGAAATCCGCAACTGAAAATCAGAAGACATCGAATGTTATTGATTGGATTAATAATGTTTGGGTAATATTTCTCACCACATGTATTTTGTGACATCCATCAACAAGTCCAAACTTTGAAGGTTTTCAGCAGAGATACACATGACTTGTTAATCCATGAACACATTATGTAAAAGAGAGGATGAAAGATGATTAAGTATTTTACTGTGATCAGCAAAAATCGGAAAGCCTTGGTAGGGAGAGAATGCACAATAAATGAAAGGACAATTGCATAATGAAAACAAGATGATTTGAATATTTGAGAGAATATTCTGTGGTTCCAGCTGAACCTAAGGATCCAAATCTATTTCTTCTGCTCTGATTCCATAGTCGCAATAGAATATTCACAACAGATGTGAGTTATGTTTTAGTTTAGTTTGAGTTATTATAATCACTATGTGTTGTTGTATAATCCTCCAGGTGGTCGGTTTTCAGAATATATTTTGTCAATGCTGGAACAATCTTTCAGTTGGTGTTTATGTTCTTGTACTTGCTGCTGTATTTTCTTTCCTGGTTTAGAAGCCTAGACTTATAAAAGGTGTTGTTATAATATGAACACTGCCTGAACCTCGATGTGTTTTGTGGTTTTCAGCAGAATCCTACTTTTTACTGGTATGCAGATCACATTATGAAAAGTTTGGCAACCATCTCAGTTACTGTGATGCCGTCCAAATGAGGGAATTGTAGTACAATTCCCTCATTTGAGGACAATGAAAAACCATCAAATTATTCACAGCAAGCGGCTGTTTGTGGTGCCATAAACCCAAACAACATCCATATGATCGTTTAAAAGCATAGTTATGAGCCCATAGATTCAGAATCTGCAGTGGTCTATGTCTTTACATTTTAAACAACACTGTAAACCTGCTGAATCCTCCCATTACAATGCTAGAGATCTGACTGTGATTAAAATGGGATGCAAAAAAAAAAGACTGGTGTACTCTCTACTCTAAGTTGCTCTGGATGGGAGTGTCAGCTAAATTAGTAACTGTAACACAGGTGGAGAATAATCCTACCTTTTATCTTTTCCCGTGATTTGACCGATTCCTGGTCGATGCTAAATTACTCTCCTTTTTCTGTGATGTGGAGTGCTGTGAAATGTAAAGTTGTTCACAGACCACTTTCGCCCCGTGAATCTGTCACTTGGGAATATTTTAAAGCCAACATGCATGTTTTCTTTGAAATGTGTTAGTAATCTAGAGGCAACACAGAGACCCCCTCTCATCTTTAACAAGGGAAACACATAAACCTTGTGTGGGGGCCTACACCACAACATTCTCTGTATCCAGAAAGGAGGACAGTGTTAGTTGAGTTGGAAAATAATTAATTTAGATACAGAGACCACTAGAAATCGAACTCTGGACAAACCCAATAGAATTACATCATAAATAGAAGAAACATGTTATGCTTTACTGACTGGTACCTTCTCACGTTGGTCAGGTTTGTTTTATTCAGTACATGGCAGGCTTTATCACTTCATGTACCATTTTTACAAGCTCTGCCTTGGCATATAATTACACAAGTTTCATGTCATTTCCAGATGCTTCTGCCTCAATGCACAGTGCAAATAGCTTTGGGAGATGTTTAACTGCAGAGCAGTTCACACACTTTGCTTAGGCAAGCCACTTTGTTTAGGCAACCATAGATTTGGCTTAACAAATCACCAAAAAAGTGGCATGGATTCAAACAGTGAAATTATGAATTAAAGAGGATGACATTTAACATTATTTGTCTGTTGTTCTTATACTCACAGGGACTTGAACCCACATTGCTTGGTTTCCAAGTGCCATGCTGTTACCATGGCCCCACAAGCAACACCTTCTTGAATTTTTACCTTGTCTGTCCCCTATACAATCCGTATAACATCTGTTTCTTCAGTCAAGTATTGGATTTCAAGTAAAGGTTCAACTACCAACACCAGGAAGCTTTTTACAAACCTCATAAAGATGTGGATGGCTGACTATCAGCTGCCTCATATTCTACCCTGGTAGTGGCTGCTTCGTGGCACTGACATCCAATGACATCCAGTGGGATATCCAGGTCAGAGCAAAAGTTAGGATTTGATTCACTCTACTAAATAAAATTGCTAAACACAGGCAAAGATGTTGATAAAAGTCACCTTGTCCAGTAGGTAATTACACTGTAATGAAAAGGTGACACCGTGTAAGAACACACAAAACACAGCTCTTATTTGAAGTGGATTTCAAAATCCCCTAAGAAAGAAAGAATGGTGTAGTAATGCAAAGAATAGCATTCCAAAGTTCTATAGGGATTTCAGTGAATTGTTAGGCTACAGTAATTTACATACAACTATTTAGCCTACAACTATTTGCAAAATAAAATATTGATTTAGGCTAGCTGTATATTATTGCATACCAAATGGTTCTGATAAACGATAAGCAAACAGATGTTAGATGTACATCCACTTATTTACAGTAGCTTGACATAGTTGAAATAACAGATAGCCTAAGGGTACAGATGGATATTTAGTTGAGCAAATATTCCATTGAGTGATTACAACAACATAGCAGCCTAGCAAATTGTTCTGATCACTCCTGTTAATGGATGAGCAAACTAGGTTTAATGCTCGTGAGCACTCATCTAAATTTAGGTAGGCATTTCCAGCTTAACTGTAACCATGAAAATGAGTCTCCTTTCATATATCAAAGCAGCGTAATAGCCCAATCAAGTGGCCCAATAAAACATCTTTCATAGTTGCCCTGCCTAACACGTGGCAATGGATTTGGCCGGCTATAAAGTAGATGTTTTATTACCAACTTGGCGAGTTACATTTCACCACTGCTCTGTGAGCTAATCAGTTGGTCTACAGTTGTTCTACCCACCATTGCAGAAACACAAAAGAAACCCTCTCATTCTGACAATGGTGACTGTTGACTGGCCTTACGGGAGACTGTCAACTCAGGAAGTTTTGTTTCTGGTACGTAATAATTAATCACAGGTTTTACACAAACGCACACAAAAACACACTCTGACCGACAGTCGGCCACACAGTTTCCATGTAGGCTTGTCTAGACTTGCTGAACTGCCTCTTGAATGGCTGGGACTGTACAAATAGCAATGTTGTCTGGAAAGATGTGGTACTGACATGCGTGCATGCACGAACACACACACACACACACACACACACAAACTTACACAACCACACACAGAGACACAGACACCCACACACACTTGCTGATGGCTTTTCCATCAACAGAAGTAGGATGAGTAAACCTCCCGTCGTCTCCCTGCCAGGTGCTCTCTGTAGTAAAATCTGTATTTTAACCAGCCAGAAGCCAGTGAGAGCCAATTAACCACAAAAGTACACATGCACGCATGCGCATACACGCACACCCACGCAAACACATGCACACCAACCCACCAAACCCCCTCGTTCTGTGGCTTTACAGGTGTTGTGAAGTACTTAGAACAAACAGGTTACAATTCCTGTCACGGGATGACCAATACATCTATCAGTGTCTGCGGACAGGGTTATTAGTTCTTTGAGTCGGTTGAGCTACTTTTCTGGTATACAAAAATTGGGTTTCCATGGAGATTACATTGGGTTATTATGGTCTGTGTTCATAGCGAGAAATTGCTTTTTGGTTTTAGACAGAGACCTAGTAGCTATCTTTACAGAAACTGGACCATCATCTAGACTAATGAATATAGCAGGATTTCAAGACTAGTGCTCTGAAATTGACAGACATTTTGTGTTACATGACAAATCTGTTGTTTTTGTTCATACATTTTTTTATTTAATTTAAATGTCATACAATTTACTGAACTTTCCATGTGCAAAAACAATAAGATACAGCCATGCATTCGAAACATCATATCAATTTTGTGATATAGATATTATTAGAAAACATTACAATAACTAATTAATTTTAATGCGTGCATGAATACTGATCAATGTCATTCTTTGGTGATAACCATACTTTTGTGTATGAACCAGAGTTTGATCTTTGGTCACATTACATCCTCTTTTTTTGGAATTCTGCTGGTTTCTCTTTGCCAAATAATATGTGAATTATTTGCCAAAACCAGTTGCTCAAAACATTGATTTATTTATTCAAGAAAAATGCTTACAAAATATCTAATTTGTGCTAGAAGATCTGTTGGGCTCTCGAATGTTCACATGAGTCCAAACAAACCGAAGTAGAGGGAAAACAAGGGAGAGTATAGAATATTGATGATTTAAACAATTTTGGTATTAAACCACCTGAGGAGACAGAATGGAGTATTTATCCTTCTATGTGTTAGAGTATGTATTGGCTAGTGAGACAAGCAGACAAGCGCTACACATACCTCAGCTGTGCTCCTGGAGCATTTATCTAAAAAGGTATTGTGTCTAGATAAAAATAGAAAAAATCCAATGGGACTGTTCTCAGACATTTGCTTGCGTTTTTCTGCCACCGAGCGTGCGTCCAGACGTGCACTCATGTAGCGTATGTGGGAAGTGTGCGTGTCGTCCGTGTGCGCAGGTACACGTGTGGTTTTATCTCTGAATGTTCAGACCTGCGGAATTTGACCGTATCTCGTTGAGGTAAGCTTCAAAGCGGGGCTGTGGAAGTGTGCTAGAGGACTACGGTCAAGCTTAGATGTATATATGGTGCAGAACTCGGAGGCAGTAGACCCAGTCTGGTGGTAGGAGGTGGTAAGACATCTGGTTTCCATCCAGACGAAGAATCTTCATCCTAGAGAAGGACAGAGGGCCCACCTCCCGGCAGAAACTAGACACATTAAACTCTGTAGAGGTCAGAGAGTACACAAGGGACCTTATGGTTATTACATTATAGGTGTATACACAGCAATACACACACAGTTGTATGAACGGCAATGACAATCCCGCCCCTTCAGTCTACAATGAATCCTAAGCACATTTCCTCTTTAACATGTTTTATACTGTTAGTGGAACGCAATCATCTTTCTTGACATGATCGGATTGTATGAGAAAGATTTCCCTGAACCGGAGGTGGCCACAGCTTCACTTTTCCCAAAGAACCAATTCTTATTGTCACCAGCAACCAGGGGTATGTTACAAAGGAGGAGTAGGAGAAATTCGGTTTCACTGAATTGCTCAGGGAACACAGCTTTCACCTTGGCAGTAAGGGGATTAGTCACCAGTCAGATGCCCTTGACACTAGGCCACCTTGCCACTCCAAGGAGGTCCCATCAGACCATGGACTTTTCTTCAACTTGGTCTCAGAATCTCTCCTTCATTTGTGGATGCAGATTCCTTCAGGAAAAGTCCAGCCAAGATTTGGTTTGAGTTGACTCCATAAACGCCCCCTTTTATGAAACACCCAGACTGTGGTTGCAGTGTGCACAATGTCTCTGAGCTCAGCCAATCGAAAATTTGAACACCTTTAGAGTTGCTATAGGCCTCTTGGCCTACGTTCCTAACTAGAGGCTTTTTCACCCAAGATGGCCAGTTCTAGACAGATTCACAACATTAGTCTCTTCATTTCTTTACTGTCGATGTGATATTCGATTCCTTGGAAATTGTATCCTACACCTGATTGGTGCATTAGAAGAATCAGATTCAGAATTTGGTTGGAATGTTTTGTTTCATGATGTTGTTTCTGTTTGGAATTTTACTAAGCAACTGTGGGACCTCCCAAAGGCAGACATATTTAAATGGAAAACATTTGAAGCACCATAATGGCACACAGCTGGACACCAATCAATTAATCATGTGACTCCTAGAAAAAACTTTTGCACCACAGCTAATTCAGTTGTAGTAAAACACATGCAATCAATTATTTTCCTTTTTTATCTTTACAATACATTTATAACTTTGTTTCCAAAAAAGTTGGGTTGCTGCGGAAAATGCGAATAAAAACAAGATGCAAAGATGTACAAATCATTTATTCCTAAAAATAGTACAAGGACATTATTTCAAAATGTTGCAACTGAGATATTTTAATATTTTCAGGAAAATACATGCCCATTTTGAATTTGATGCCAGCTATAGTTTGGAACAGGGGCATGTTTACCACTGTGTTGTATCACCTCTTCTTTAACAACCCACTGAAAGTGTTTGGGAACTGAGGACATAAATTGTATTCCCATTCTTGCTTGATATAGGATGTCAGCTGCTTTACAGTTCGTCTCCATTGCAATATTTTTAATTTCATAATGCACCAAATGTTTTCAATGGGTGACAGGTCTGGACTGCAGGTAGGTCATTTTTGCACCCAGATAATTTTTCAGCAGAGCCATGCTGTTGTAATAAGTGCAGAATGTGGTTTGGTATTGTCCTGCTGAAATAATCAAGGCCTTTCCTGAAAAAGATGTTGTCTGGATGTTGTCTGGATGGCAGCATTTGTTGCTCCAAATCCTGTATATATTGTTCAGCTTTAATGATGCCTTCACAGCAAATAACCCATGTCATGTGCACTAATGCACCCCCATACCATCACGGATGCTGTGCACTGAAAACAAGCTGTATGATCTCTTTCCTCTTTTGTCTTTAGTCCGGCACTCATGATTCCCGAAAATAATTTCAAATGATGATTTGTCAAACCACAGGACAGTTTTCCACTTTGCCTCAGTCCATCTTAAATTAGTTCGGGCTCAGAAAGGTGGCGGCGGCTCTAAATCTTATATGGTTTCTTCTTTGCATGGTAGTTTTAACTTGCATTTGTGGATGCAGCAACACACTGTGTTCACAGACAATGGTTTTCAGAAGTTTTACTGAGCCCATGCAGTGATTTTCACTACAGAATCGTTTATATTGCAGCGCCGCCAGAAGGAACAAAGATCACAGCCATACAATGAGGGTTTTCAGACTCGTCCTTTGCGTACAGAGATTTTTCCGGATTCTTTGAATCTTTAAAAGATCCCCAACTTGAATTGTTGCATGATTTGCCAGCACAGTCTTTCACAGAGTGATGAACCCCTCCCATCCTCATTTCTGACAGGCCCCTCCCCTTTGGAATTATCTTTTGATAACCAATTATATTACTGACCTGTTGCCAAATGACTTAATTAGTTGGGTTATATTCCACCTGTTTGCTGGCATTAAATTCATGGGCACATATTTTTCAAGAAACAATAAAACATCTCAGTTTCAACATCTGATATGTTGTCTTTTTACTCTTTTCTATTGAATATAGGGTTTAAATAATTTGCACGTCATTGCATTCTGTTTTTCTTAAAATTTTACGCAGCGTCACAACTTTTTGTAAACAGGGTTGTAGAAGAATTTGCTCATTTTATTTTTCCACCTTGTCTTTTTTGTGTTGATTAGTTGTTAAAACACTAAACTGATAAAACCGATGAAATACATTTTGATTTCATGTGGTAACACAGTCAAAGGGCAGTGTACACTGTGCCATTCCATCCAGCAGATACAGGACCTTGTCCATATTTTTTCCTTATGAATGAAATACATTTCATATTGTGTTGCAGAGTTTGCAGATGACAAGTACAGCTCAGGTTTCACCTCATACTGTTTCAACTTTCAGTTCTGTTACTATTATGACTGTATGTTTTAAATCTTGGAAAATCTTTGGGGGGGTTGTCAGTAGTGATGTAGGGTATTAAAACAACGTTGCATACCCTCTTTTGTTAATGACAGCAAAACTACAATATCAGCATACAGCAGGAACATCTCTTCCATGTCAGAAGGAGACCATGTGCCGGGACGTTTGAAAAGATTTCATAATGTATCATGTCAGCGCACTTTGATCAAAGAAAATAGATCACTTTAAACGACCTTCACCAGGTTACTGTTCACAAAGCCCCTGTAATTTTTTGGGTCAAATATTTCTTCCTACTTAGTGATAAGGATTATGAGACTTTCGTGCCAAATTTGAGAGAATGACTCCTTGGACTTGAAGGTCTCACCCCTGAAAGCATGTGATGTCCCATCACGTTCATGTAATCTTTCCGATGTGGTTAATGCGTTTTGAAAAATCTTTAAAATCTTTTTTTAATCAGATGTTTTGGATTATTGCGTTTTTTTATGCCCTTGCCTGCACCATATAAACATAGAAGACCTAAAATTAATATATACTTTTATATAATTTTTCTTTGGGCATGTTTAAATAGTTAATGTCACCAATCCAGTCCCTCTGGCGACACCTCCCCCTTCCCTATGAAGATCTGGATCACCGTCCAACCGGCTGCTACCGTTCATCACTATCACCCATCATAACCTGCTGTCTTGTTTTGCACATTACACACCTGGTCTTCATTACCCATCATCACCTGTATTTGACCTCATCTGGTTTCCCAAGTCTTTGTAGATTAATCTGTGCTACACACCTGTCAGCTTACTCAGCTCCTCATTTCACCACTGAGCAGTTGTTTGTGCTCAGTTCCTTATTGTTTGTGCCTCGTCAAACTGTTACTATGTTTTTGTTTACAGTTTTCTGTTAAAACCCATCCTTTTACTTACCTGCGCCTGTGTCCATCTCCAGTTTCATGATAGTGAATATTTTCTTTTGCAGAAACAACTTAAAATCATCTGGTTAAAGACACTACCTCAAGAACCCCAGACATTCTGGCTTTGACAGAATTCATTTTTTAATTTCTTGTATAGAGATGGGAAATCATGTGTATTTAGTCTATCCTTCATGGTGACTGATGCATATGTTTGGTCTATGGTGTTATGTAAGTGTTTTTCTCTCAATCTCTCCTATCTACTTACCTACCCTTTTTCTCTCGCTCCTCCCCTCTTTCTTTCTCCCTTTCCCGATCCAGCCCAAACCGTCCTCCTCGCAGCCAGAACTAGAATCTAGGAATCATAACAATGTCCCGGAGGCGTGGCTGAAGGACAGAGTTGCTAATCAGTGTATGACTGGTCGTCAGATAGCCAGCTTTATTGTTGAAGATCTGGAAGGACTTTTGGTATACTTCTGCTTTACAGTCCAACAGAAGTATTCAGAACTAAATTAATTCAGCCTCATGATTTAAAGTATATGGAAGCCTAATACAAGGATTGTTTTTCTTTGACTTTATATTTTTCCCCAATTCATGCTCTCACAGATGCTTTCTCCTCCCCTCAGTGCTAACATACTTTCCATCCCAACCCTGACCCTCAATTTAGCAGCTGTGTGTGTGTGTGTGTGTGTGTGTGTGTGTTTGTGTGTATGTGTGTGCTTGAGTGTGCATGGATGCGTCTACTTTTACCTTGTATGTGGTTAGCTTCCATGTATAGGTACTGAAGTGTGGAAGGGACCAGAGGGATGGTGGTCAATTTGTTGTAGGAGAGATCCAGCTCCACTAGAGAGGACAGGTTGAAGGACTGATGATGTATGGAAGGACTTAACAGTCCACAGTGAGACAGCCGCAGGAACCTGCAATTCAGTGAGAGTAGTTTTATTGTTTGTGATAATACTATAGACAGGTGTGTTATTGCACATGATAACAGAGAGCGATTTAGCACCAAAATTTGGGTTTATTTACCTTACACTATGAGAGTTGTCAGTTGATGTGTGATAGTTCATGTGTGTGACAGGTCATGTGTGTGTCAGGTCATGTGTGAGACAGGTCATGTGTGTGTTTGTGTGTGTTACTTGAGATTAACAAAGCCCCTCAGACTGTTCTCCTCCAGGCCAGACAGAGAGTTGTTGGAGAGGTAGAGTTGCTGTATGGAGGGAGGGAGGTTTGAGGGGAAAGAGAATAATCTGTTCCCACTCAGGTCCAGCAGGTTTACAGACAGCAGGCCTGGGGCGGCAGTAAGGGGAGAGTTGGAGAGAGATGATTCCAGAAAACACGTTTAGAGCTGTTACTCGTCAAGAAAGCTTTTGTATGTTTTGACATACTATGCATACCTGTGAAGTCAGTCTCTGTGATCACACTCAGCCTGTTCCCTTGAAGCAGCAGCATGGTAAGATTACTGAGGTTCCCAAAGGTTCCCGGGGAGATGATGGAGAGGAGGTTGTGCGCCAGTCGTAGCTGCTGGAGGCTGTCGGGAAGGCCAGAGGGCACGGCTGTCAGCTTATTGTGGTTGAGGAACAAGTATTTGAGTTGAGTGAGGTTCTGCAAGGTGTTGGGCTGCAGACCCTCCCCCTGCAGATTATTGTGATCCAGGATGAGCCAGCGGACCCCGGAGGAGTTGGTGAGGGAAGAGGACTGCAGGTACGAGATGTTGTTGCCCTGGGAAAAGACACACAGACAGCCTTATGCGTGTGTCCAGGGTGCATGAGTGCGCAAAGGTGTGCGTGCATTCTGTATGTATGTCTGTTACCTGAAGGAATAAGTACTCTGTATTGTCTAGCAGGCTGTCTGGCACCTTTTCCAGGTGTCTGTGGTCACAGTACAGAGCAGTGGGCCACTGGATTGGACAGTCACACAGGTCAGGACAGAAATGGGGGTTATTGGCTCGGTACCTGCATCACACATGGAGATACTTTACAGTTTTTACTTTGAATTTACATCATCAATGGTCAGAGAAATATTTAAGTATATGAAATAGTATATAGTATGCATGCAATACTGACAACACATTGTCATTGTACTGCAAATTCCAGACAGACAAAGCAAATCTACAGTACTGTCACACACATTTTCCCAGGTGGCACATTGACATGCATCATATATTGCTAACAAAGGAAGTACACTTCATTTTTTTATCTACTAGACATAAAGTGGAAAATAGATGCAACCACTTCAATGCAAGTCATTCTTGATCTGAATTACAGTTTAACATTTGTAATACAGAACATAAGACCAATGCCCATTGGACTGTTGATATAGTCATTCAATCAATCTGTTTTATTTGTACCATGCCCGGTCCATTCGCCCCCGTAGGCTAAGGACCGAGGGCTCTCCCAGCAGACGGTTGGCCCAGAGGGGAACCCCTCCATAGTCCAGGTCTTGGGACACTCCCGGGGAGCCACAGACAAGGCAGCAGACACTCAGCACCAGACCCAGTACTGGAGCAATGGACATAGTCAGCACTGACCACCACACAGCCATAGACCACCTAGGAATAACAAAAGTAACAATAATAATATCTAGAATATAGAATGAAGTTCATTAATGATAGTTCAGCATTCAACACTATTATTATATATATAAAATATATAACACTGCTATACCTGTCTCCTAGAGAGACAGTAGTCAAAGGACGAGAAGCCAACCAGTGGCTATGTTATCCCTGCCGGGTTAGGACACTGGGTTACATGACCATGATGTACAATTGAACAGCTAACTTTCTGTCAAACAGATCTCTTAGGCTGTGAGGGTTGGCAGCTACACTTCCTCCTCACTGACTCTAAATACTGCCCCCCCCCCGACCCCCATGACTGAACGTCTCTGAACCACTACAGCATCAAGTGTCCCGATGACTCCGTGGTTGTTGGTGTGATGACAAACAACAATGAGTCAGCCTGCTGAGAGAAAGAAGGAAAACTTTATGGCACCAGGACAAGAACGTCTCCTCCCTTAACACCATTACAAAACAAAGGAAATGATTGTTGTGCAGTGCAGGAACTGGCCCAATCCACATCAGTTACTGTAGAGAAAGTTCTTTAGCACTCACATAATCGAGGACTAGTCATGCACTGTCAGCATAAACAGTGTTGTCAAAAGGGGTACAACTGCATCTCTACTTCCTGAGGCCAACCTGGGTCCTCTCCAAATAATACTGCATCTCCATCCAGGGCATCCTGACAAGCTGCATCATGGCACGGCATCACCCATGTCAGTATTAACATCACTGGGTTCATAAGTAAGCAATAAAGCACACTGGGGTGTTGTATATAGCCAATATACAAACGCAATTTGAGAAGTAAAAAGTGCTGTGATGTCATGACTGTGGTATAAGGAATCATATATCTTGGCTATCAGCCAATCAGCATTGAGGATTCAAAGCATCCTGTTTATAAGAGACCATGTGGTATACCACAGGTTTGACATCATATCAACTTTAGCTGCTTTAGTTTCTTTGATAACCAATTGATAATTGCATTACGGCTTCTTTGGGGTTTCTGGTATTTTGCCAATATATTCTGCAAGGCTTTGTGCCTAACAACAGCTCTTAGCTGTGGTATATTGGCCATATACCACACTCTCTTGTGCCATATTGTTTAATCAAAGAATTCTCAGTACACATTATGTTCACAGATAGGAATTGCGAATACGCTCCTAAAGGTCTCAGGTCCAAATCATTTCTCTGTGCTCAAAAATGCCATCTGGTGGTTCGAGTTTTAATGGAATAACACCTCACAATAAAATACTGACATCCTGCATGAAGCATAACATTTTGGTGATGTGCTCTTACCACACAGGGTCTCTAAACATGAAAGGCCACAGAACCCTGGCCTGTAACACCAATGACCACGCCCAGACCCACTGCTGGCCACGCTGTAGCCATGGCGATAGAGTAGAGAATAAGCACTAGAACAAATATACACATATTCCTGGACCAGGACCCAGAACTGCAAAACCACTTAAGATTGCTACATTTTTCCTGGTTATCCCAAAATCCCATTTGGAGGATTTGCATCAAACAGGGAATAAGCAGGACATTGATAATCCTCCAACCCAAATTTCTGGAAAACCCGGGATAGTTGGGGATTAATGGAACCATTATTACACTATAGTTGTGGACACAGCTACCTTAAAGGTTTGCTTTGGTTCATTAACAGAGTATCCTGATATGATAGCCAACAAGATAATGCCTTGTTGTTATTAGCACCCAAACAATTTTGCAACACCTTTGTTTTTATGTATTATTTTGACATCACTCTTTTTATTTCTATTCTTGTTTATTTTTTTAACCACAGTATTTTGTGGAAGTTAGCGCATAAGCATTTTGCTGTAAGTTTTCTGCTCAGAACTGCGTATATGACCAATATAACACTGCTATACCTGTCTCCTAGAGCAACAGTAGTCTCCTAGAGCGACAGCTGTCAGCAATGGACATAGTCAGCATGTCAAAGGACGAGAAGCCAACCAGTGGCTATGTAATCCCCGCCAGGTTAGGACACCGGGTTAGGACACCGGGTTAGGACACCGGGTTAGGACACTGGATTAGGGCTACGTTATCTCCACCCATCTGTCATGCAGACACATCTGTGATTCAGAGAGTGGAATGTCCATCTGTATTTTTCCACATGCACAGCAGCAGGATGTTAATAACACACAGTGGATAACTTTTTTCTCCCTCTCTCCCAAACACACATTCTCTCTCACACACACACACACACACACACACACACACACACACACACACACAAACACACACACACGCACACTTACTCTCACACTTTCCTCTCTCTCTCACATAGGCACACACATAAAACAGAAGCACATATGCTTTCTCTGATTCACAACCACACACACACACACACACACACACACACACACACACACACCTGCACGCACGGTCACACGAAGATGACACATATTGCATCACCAGGGTGCCTCTACACGTCATCTGGAATTCAACGTGATACCACTGACCTTCTCGGCCCATTGTGCTATTGAGGTAGGGTCAGATAATCTCACAGAACACCCGAGGTAAATGAAGAGCTACGTACCTGTGGTAGGACAGCAGCAGGACAGCAGTAGACAGTGGTCTTCCTTGTGGCTGTTTAAATTCCTGAGCAGCTCTAGTACAGTAGTAGCTTAAGGTAGTAATAGAGGGCTGCGATGCTTCTCTCTCTGTCTGCGCAGATGGGCACGTGGCAGTGGTGCATGCGGTGTGTCTGATATTTTGTCTGTATGTCGTGTGTGTGTGTGTGTGTGTGTGTGTGTGTGCCTGTCTGTTTCTCTGTACGCATGTGTGTTCAAGGTATCTGCAGTATTTACCCACTGCCAAATATATTCTGTAGGCATACTGCCCAAGACCTAGAACCCCCTCTACCTTTCTCTAATTCCCACTCGGTCACAACACCCTATAGTAATTGTCAATCCTGCAACATTTGGAAACATTTTACAGTATGTAAACTCTATAGAGAGAGAGTGAGAGACTAGAAGAGTAGAGCAAGAGAACGTATGGGAAAGAGAGAATCATAGAGAGATGGATATAGATCCCAATCTTACCTGTAACAATTTGCTTATCTTGCAAAACTGCATAGCTGATAACATAACATTCAAAATTCCTTAATCTTTTACTTATAATTTCAGGTTTAAGTAATTTATTTGTTATTTTTCAATTCATATTGATTAAACCTTTCGGAGGGAGCAGAAAAGATTGTGGAGAGATTTTGGAGTATAGAGAAGGGAGGCATTGGAATAGCAGTGATCTTGTGGGGGATTGAGGGAGAAAGGGAGGTTGGGAGGACCAAGGAATATAAGTGGAAATGTGGGGGTGGAGTCCAAGAAGCAGAAGGAAAGAAGAGTGTAGGACTGAGAGAGAGTAAAACACACAGATGGGGCGACCTCCAACACAAAATGACGTCATAACCGCATCTGTTCCAGAGTGTCTGTGTTCAACTGTGAGAACATTTCCCCATTTTCCCCATGAATGGGAGTCAGACTTGATTCTGCTACGATCCTGCTACAGTCCCCTCCAAAAGTATTGGAACGGTAAGGACATTTCCTTTGTTTTTGTTGTTCACTGAAGACATTTGGGTTTAAGATTAAAAGATGAGTTCAGAATTTCAGCTTTCATTTCCTGGTATGCACATCTAGATGTGTTAAACAACTTTGGACATACCACCCTTTGTTTGAACCCACCCATTTTTCAAGTGAGCAAAACTATTGGAACATGTGACTGACAGATGTTTCTTGTTGCCTTTTAGGTTGATTGTTCAAACATTAAATAGCTCTGCATGACTAGTCTAAGTTTCCATCCTTGGTTTAAACCTATAAAGACTGCATTTCTTGTTAAAGAGGATAAACCAACATGAAGACCAGAGAGCTGTCTATGGGAGAAAAACAAGCCATTGTCAAGCTGAGAAAAGAAGGAACATCGACCAGAGCCATTGGACAAACATTGGGCATAGCAAGCACAACAATTTGGAATGTCCTGAAGATGAAAGAAACTACTGGTGTACTGAGCAACAGACATCGAACAGGTCGGCCAAGGAAAACAACAGTAGTTAATGACACAAATATTGTGAGAGCTGTGAAGAAACCGCCCAAAACATCAGTATGTGACATCACCAACTACCTCCAAAGTGCAGGGGTGAAGGTATCACAATCCACTGTTCGAAGAAGACTGAGAGAGCAGAAATATAGAGGCCACACCATAACCACTCATCAGCAGTAAGAATCGGAAGGCCAGATTGAAATTTGCAAAGAAGTACAGAGATGAGATGCAAAAGTTCTGGAACACAATCTTATGGACTGATGAGACCAAGAATAATCTCTACCAAAGTGATGGAAAGGCCAAAGTGTGGAGAAAGACAGGAACAAGCTCATCTGTGAAGCATGGTGGAGGTAATGTCATGGCTTGGGAGTGCATGGCTGCTTCTGGAACCGCAATTTAGACTGGCCAGGTCAATCACGTGACCTTAACCCAATAGAGCATGCATTTCACCGCCTTCAGAGGAGACTGATGGGAAAAACACCCCAAAACAAACAACCTGCGATAAAAGCTTGGAATAGCATCACAAATGAAGAATGCAACAGTTTGGGGATGCCAATGGGTCGCAGGCTTGAGGCAGTTATTGCAAGCGAGTGTTATGGGTTAATATTAAATGTTGTTTACTTTAAGGTTATTTGTTTCTTTACTTTTGCTCACCTAAAAATGCTGTGGTCTAATACAAATGGTGATATGTCCTAAGTTGTTAAACACATCTGAATACCAGGAAATGAAAGCGGAAATTCTGAACTCTTGTCTCATACTCATCTTTTGATCTTAAACCCAAATGTCTTCACTGACCAACAAAAACAAAGGAATTTGCCTTGCCATTCCAATACTTTTGGAGGGGACTGTATGTTCACACTTAACTAACCAGCTTACAAACTTGACTATTTTCGGGATATGTGTTTTAGGATGAAATGTATTTTCATTACATTGGCTGAGATTAAAAGCTGTGGCTGAAGTTAAGCCAGACTACTCCAGACAGACTGGCTGCATATATTACACAGACACACTCTACATGCTAAGCTGCTCATAAAGAGAAACACACAAAAGTATGAATGCAAGCAGCTATGCACCGGTAAATACACACACACACACACGCACACGTATGCACACACACCCACACACACACACACACGTATTCACACACACACGCACACGTACGCACACATGCACGCACACACACGCACACGTACGCACACAACGACTACATAGGCTGGCTGATGGCTTTTCCGTGAACACTTATAGGACATGAAGCGACCCGTTGTCTCTCTGTCAGCTGCTCTCAGCAGCAGAATCAGCGTTGCCAGGGAAGTCACTGGGTCCCAACTAACCACTGAAATACATCACTCACCGCAAAACAACCGCCGAAAAATCAACAAACATCCCATAATATACACACGTGTTGCAGCAACATATTCCCATTAAGTTGCCCTGTCTGGCCTAGGCTCAGCTTTATTATTCTTAGCTCACGTTTTTATTAATCGAGGAGCAACGGTTGGAGCAGGATGGGATCCGATGCACACGAGAGCCAAGCCTTGTGAATGTGAAAGGACGACGTGGAAAGAGTCAAGTCAGGTCCGTTTTTGTTACATTCAATCCACCACTCGCTCTTCAGTGTCCCGTTCATTTCCGTAGATTTCCCTCGAGCGAGTGTTTACAGTGTGGGAAGTATATTATCTGAGTGATGGCATCAAATGACCAGCCATCTGCTCATATCTACAGCTTATGAGGTCATTCGTCATCAACGGAACGATAACTGTCTTTGATCTGATGTTAGAACACGTGCACTGACACAGAGACACGAATGACATCCAGATTTTCTTCTCAGCCAACTGCTGTGTTGCAGAATGACAGCCGTGCCTTGTGTAAGAGATGTGGGGTGTCATCTGGCTGAATTTCACTCCTCAGGGTTCCAGATCCATTGTATTCTATGAGTTGTTGTGTCTGCACATTCCCAGGTACTCTCTATGCTACTAACCAACTGTTTTCAATTATGTTGAGTTGCCTAATTATGTGAATCCAATGTGTTTCTCATTTAACATAATAAGAATATACACACCGGGATAGTCAGTCTTGAGGCTAGAGGGCGCCATTTAAACATGCACTATCACAGTCGGTTACAGATCGGGGCCTGGTTTCTTGATAACGTGGCACTAATGACGATTTAACAATTCAGATAGCCTTTAGAGTGACTTTGTTTCCCAAATTACCACGTACGTGGCTGTTTATAAAGTGCATTGTAAGTGCCACGTTACGGCCATTTAGAATTACGGCCATTTGCCATGTAACTGCCATTTGTATCTTTATTTAATCGCTGACGATGTATTCCATTACTATTTAGGCATCAATCGGAACATTCTAAACTCAAAGAAGAAGTGAAATGTTGCATGGACGAAACTGTGGTATTAAACCAATGGGGTGGACCAATCAAAAGCATATCTCCGGAAATCAATCACGTGACATCCAATTGCCAGTTCCTCCGGTAGCTATATGGAATATATGTTACTTAAGTCATAGCAATTAACACATAATTGGTTAAATGGGAATATAAATCAGTGGTGAAGATCTATTGTAATTGTTTGAAATAAAAATGGAAAGCAAGAGAAAACACGCATTCGGAGGGGAATATATCAGTGTTCTTCTTGAGGTAGAGGCATCAGCACCTATACACCAAAGACAGCACCAGTACAATGCGATGTTTCAGACTCGTGAATGGTTAGTTTTGAACACTTTTCATTATGTCTTGTTTTACGTGCATTTTTCTTTTTTCTCAGTATATCAATTGAATTCAATTATATTTACATCCATTCACGCAATTGTTATATAATTTTTCTAAATATTGGTCTAAATCAAAACTGTTTTGATATATATGTATAGGCCAAAGAATTTATGAATAGCAATGATTTTTACTGTTCATAAATGTTTATTGTTTAATATTTTAGCTAGGTAGTACTAAATACCAAGATTGACTGACCAATAAATAATTATATTAAGGCCAACCAAATGGGCCCGCCCGAGGCCTGGGCCCAGGACAACGTTAGCGGTTGTCCCCCCTGTCAGCGTCACTGCATGTAAATATGATAGTGTCACTGTATCAGTAAGACAGAGAGTTTCCATGGTTAAGTTGAATGTTTCCACTACTCTGACTTAATCACCAACATCTGTTTTTGTATGTATGTGTGTGTGTGTGTGCGCGCCTGTGTCTGAATGGGTGAATGTGTGACTAAGGAACACATCTGGAACATGGCCCTGACTCTGTCAACCGTACTTCCTGATCATGTGTGTGATTACTTGGTTGTCTACTTCTCCAAACACACGATAAATAAACAAACAATAACTGTGAAAACCAAGCATACACATTTACATTTCCTGATCATGTACCTGATTTTTGTTTTTACCTCACAAAATACTACAATTTACTACAACAAACAAATTCTGCTATGCTACCAGT
Source organism: Esox niger (assembly GCA_016801105.1). Classification (NCBI taxonomy): domain Eukaryota; kingdom Metazoa; phylum Chordata; class Actinopteri; order Esociformes; family Esocidae; genus Esox; species Esox niger. The sequence continues at coordinate 54,735 of JACXGJ010001024.1, read as the reverse complement.
TTATATGAACAGCATTTCGCAGTCACTTTCACTTAACCACAATAAGTTCATTTCTTTATATTATGCAGCATCAACAGTCAAATATAAAAACATCTGTTCGAATAACTATTTTGTGGGTCTGTAACAGTAAGTTATTCATTTTTTTACAAAGATTACTGGTTCTCAGTTTTTGTCTTTTTCTGTTCTGAATCTATTGCAATCCCAAGTTCAACAGAGATTCTTACATGCTTCTGTAAATATTTAACTATGTCACTCTAATCCCAACAGAAGGTTGTGCAGCCAAGGAGGCAAGCAGCTTACTGGAAGTATCCATTCTAGTATCCTACCGGTTTATAATACGCAAGTGTCATCCGATATAAAAGTCTTTTCAAGTTGACATTTGGAATATTATGTTTAAAAGCTGCAAATGAAAAATAACCGGCTTTTGATGTTTAGGTTAACATAGTCAATTTGCAAACATTCATTTCACAACGACAAGGGCACAGTAGAAAATATTTACACATTCAGGCAATGGACTTCCTACGAAGCAGAATACATCTGTTTTGGGTAGAGACGTCTGACCCTTAGGCTTTTTGGATCAGGTTACTACCGGAGTCATTCAGTCCACCAACCAACATCACAGAGGTGAAATACTCATCCATTTCACCCTTTAGGTGTGTGTGCATGCATGCAAGTACAAAAAAAACCTATATGGATATGCATGCCTTTTAGTATACTATATCAATTAGCCAATTTCTTTTTTAATCCATTACATATATAATTTTTTTCAGGAAATACAATTAGGCCAGTTGTTTAGATTTTAATGGCATTTTAAAATGTTTGGATGTATTTTAAATTTGTTTATGGAGAGCAGTATGGAGAGCAATTAAAAATAAATTGGGAAGTAGAACAAAGAAAATCAGGCTAGGATGAGACTGGTGAGATTAAGCAAAAATTTGATGGATAAGGTAAGAGAAAACATATATACATTTCCAGACAGGCAAATCCCTGAGTCGAGTGGACCAACATGCCAAACATGGCCCTCCAGAGTGAAATGGAGCCTAACCTTAACTGTAATGCTAAACACTGGGGTGTTGTTAAAAGTTAGTATTTGGGGTTTTGTGGATAGAATTTTTGCATATTGCATGTTTGTGGATTTCAGGATTTTTGTGTTTGTTTTGTTTTTAATTGCAAACATGGGTGCTTAGATATGTGTTTCTTTGCTATTAATCTTATTTATCCTGATTGGTTTTGATCACCATGCAAGAAGAAAACATCTGACCCACATCGGGGCTTTCCATCATATACTTCACCTGTATTCCCGATCAAATTAATGAATGAGACAAAGCTGTCATTTCACATTAACCAGACTACCCAAAAACTCACAGAGACAATCACAGGGACAATCATTCCATCATTTAGGTCAGTAAGGTCAGGAGAAGCATTATATATATGAAAGCACTGAATGTAAAGTCATGAAAAACGTGGTTCTGACTGTGTTTTAAAAGGAAACGTTTATTCAAAATTCCACTTTGGAACGAGACATGTCTCAGCAACACAGCAATCAATACTTCTGGAATGATGGAATGAGACTGTCATTAGAAGAGAGAGGAGAACGTTCAAACATGCATTCCCACTTTCTCTCTCTTGTCGCTTAAAGCTAGGTCATCCCACCTTAGCCTAAATCAACTGTCAGTTTGGAGTTATTAGTTGTATGCCCCCAGACTTGCGTAGACCCCCACAATATACATGCACGCACGCATGCACACACACAAACTCCCTCAATTCTGTATCTCAGAGTGCTGCTACCTCAAGCCCCAGGGATGCCTCAAGCCCCTATCTGACCCAAGTGCATCATTTAAGATGCCCAGAGAGACAGGCAGGAATGGAAAATGTTTCCTAAAGCTGCAGAGACAAACTTAAAATCTAAACTTTCTTTGTAGTTTTTTTCCTGCCCGACACAGGGGGCAGGGGGCAGTCCCCCTGTGGCAGCACAACACAAACCCAAACTAGCTCAACAAAAACAAAAACAAAGCTGTGCTGGGAACCCTTAGCTTCTTCCCTGATTCTTTTCGGTTACAAATTCTTTCCAGCTAATGCAACGGTTTCTGGTGGGAAAAAAATTATCTTGCCGTTTTGTTCTTTTGGCTTCCATTTACAAAACGTTTGCCAAAGGACTCAACTTAGTGATAACATCCCTGCTGTGTTACACCTCAGCTGCTGTATTACACCTACAGAGCCCTCCACTCCGATTTTGGCACCAATTGTATGTATGTATATATTTTCGGTTTATACTCTTGATTTTTCATTCAAAATATGAACATCAATGTAACCTTTAAATAAAGTTAAACAATTTAAAGAAAAAACTATTATCAGAAAATATTTGTATTTTCTCAAATAAACTTGTGCCACGGTAATTGTGCCCCAATGGAAAAAATATTAGATAATTTAACTCCTCTATTCAAACCTGAACACCCTGACAATTGCTTGAGAATAATTGAGAAGGCCAAAAGACAGTCATAGCTCAAACTCAATTTGGAGTTTCATGGTCAAACAGCTTTCCTAACTAATTAGAAGCTATTTTAGCAGAGTTCAGCACCAGAATGCATTTTCAATACACAGCTCTTTCAGAGAATAGCTTCTTATGTTCTGAAAACTAAGCATTCTGCAAGTGTAGACAGGACCAAAAATACTCTGTATCTACAAGTTCAGGTCAAGTACAAATCAATTTGTCCCTTTCTCTATTTTTGCATATTTTATACCAGGGAGCTATCATCTCTTTAACAAACACCTTATGTAACAATATGATAAAAACATGTTATACATTTTTATTTTAATGCAGTGAACTATATCCAATGAAAGTTGAGAACAAATCTATACAATGGAATATAAATACAATGCTTAAAACAGCAAAAACATAGGTTATATCAGACTTACTAAGTTAAAATTCTAAATTTGGAATTGTATATACATCACAAAAACATGTCCTAGGCAAGAAGCACAGGACAAAGAAAACTTCCTTGGTTTAGCCTTCAGTGCTAAGTTGATAATATCTTGCTAGCATGGCACTCCACATACAATGCGTATTTCAGAATTCCCATTTTTATAGCCAATACTGCTCATAGTAAAAAATACTTTCTGTTAACCTGTTGTAGGCTAATGGTGTTCAATAGCAATGTATGTTTAGTAACAATTTAGCCACATGTAGCCTAAAACTCGAGAAGCAGAGACATCACCAATATTGCAAGATGTTCAGCTCGGGCAAATCATTCTTGTCTGAGCAGGGTGGGGGTGACCTAGTAATTCAACTTACAAAACAAGCAGACATCATAGTTATGCCTGGAGGGCCAAGCCTAACAATGCCACTGCTGAAGACAAATATGGTCAACAGCTGTTTTCTCAAGTCCATATCTTGCCTTCCTCCATTGCTTGAAAGCAATCCTTATTTTTTATGTGAGTTTTTTCTCTAAAGCTTTATGAAATATCTTTGGGACTGGCAACACAACGACCGGCCATAAACAAACATCTGAAAATTATCAGGAAGATGCCTGCTCTATGAAATGTCTCATTTCTGCATGTGACTATGTATTTGAGGAATTTAAGTTTTGAGTGACTCTGATTTATCCTGATGCAGTAAAGCGTTAATGAACAAGTTATGCAACACAGCATGCCCATGTTATGCAACACCCAATTTACAAAAAATGAATTGCCCATTATACTCAGTAACTGGTTGTGCCAAATTTTAGCGACCATGCCAGTAACCAAATGCTTCCTGAATGCTTTGACCAATCCCTCACATCACTGTGGAGGACTTTGGATTTCCATGCAGAAATGCTTTAACTCACACACAGTAATCAAACCCTTCATAGAAGGATCATTTACGGTTCTACCTCTAAATCTCAATCCAAGTGAGCAATAACTATTTTAAAGACTTAATTTCAATGTCTTGTGTTTGCAATGATTAGACGTAGGACTGCACTTTCTAAATGTTAAAACTGTTTGCGTTTTATCAATTTCTATGGGCAGTTGCTTCTGTATTTTGGGTTGGTGTGTCTATCTGACCCAAGTGCTTATTTGGTTTAGCTCATGGATGCATGGCATGATATCCTTCTCTAGACATCTTGGATTCAGAGATGAACTCATGGTTACACTAGGGATGACAGGCAGTTCAGGTCCTGAGGTATCTGAGTATCCACACCACCTCACACACTCATGGCGGGTCTTCATATTGCCTGTAAGGGTCTTGTTACACCGGTGCTGATAGAGATGTGCAAGTGAAGGGTTTAACAGGGATCAGGGACTGAAGGGTTTAACAGGGATCAGGGACTGAAGGGTTTAACAGGGATCAGGGAATGAAGGGTTTAAAACAGGGATCAGAGACTGAAGGGTTTAACAGGGATCAGGGACTGAAGGGTTTCACAGGGATCAGGAACTGAAGGGTTTAATAACAGGGATCAGAGACTAAAGGGTTTAACAGGGATCAGGGACTGAAGGGTTTCACAGGGATCAGGGACTGAAGGGTTTAACAGGGATCAGGGACTGAAGGGTTTAATAAAAGGGATCAGGGACTGAAGGGTTTAACAGGGATCAGGGCCTGAAGGGTTTCACAGGGATCAGGGACTGAAGGGTTTAACAGGGATCAGGTACTGAAGGGTTTCACAGGGATCAGGGACTGAAGGGTTTAACAGGGATCAGGGACTAAAGGGTTTCACAGTGATGTAGGACTGAAGGGTTTAACAGGGATCAGGTACTGAAGGGTTTCACAGGGATCAGGGACTGAAGGGTTTAAAACAGGGATCAGAGACTGAAGGGTTTCATAGGGATCAGGGACTGAAGGATTTCACAGGGATCAGGGACTGAAGGGTTATACAGGGATCAGGAACTGAAGGGTTTATAAGGGATGTAGGACTGATCTCTTCTCCCTCTCTTTCACACACTCAATTTGGAGAATACCCCTTGACAACTGGGTCAGAATCAGGTAGGAGAGGGAGGAAGCAAAGCTTAGGCAGGATAAAGGGGGTGATGGGAGCGGAGAGGAGAGTAGGGGGGAGAGGGGCAGGGTTGGGTGTAGAAACAGGAATGGGTGAGGAAGGAGAGAAGAGGGAATGGGAGAGACCGGGAGGGAGGCTTACAAAGGTACAGTGAGGGGGTTCAAGTGGGGGATGGAGGAGGGAAGGAAGTCAGCAAGGAGAGAGAGAAAGAGGTTTTCACAAAGCTTTTGGCAAAGTCCCTCTCAGTTCTGCACAGGCTCTCAAGAGGAGGCTCACACTGATCAGGTACTGTAGGTGCGTGTGTGTGTGTGTGTGTGTGTGTGTGTGTGTGCACATGTTTTTGAACATGTATGTATGTATGTTTGTGTGTCTATATGTGTGAGTGTGTGAGTCAGTGATATTTGGTGTTTCCCTGTTCTGGAAAACAGGGAAAACAGAAAATATTTTGCCACATAGCTTACTTATTTGAACTTCATGGAGTGCTGCTTTGGCACCAAAGTGGATAGGTACATAATGACGACAGTCATGGATTCATTCTCCTGGACCCATTAGTTATTGAGAAAACAAACCTAAATACTACCTTTGCACTAATGTACAATAATTTACAGTATTTTCTTAGGTTTTTCTATAGTGTTTTTCTCTATTGCATCTGCATTTTTTGGTCAGCTATAGGGTAAGCTATCTTTTAGTCCAGTAGAACATTATGTCCTAAAGTTACTTTCATATGTTGTTTTTCCAAAGAGGCACAGAGGAACGTCTGTATGGTCATTTATGGGCACAGACTCCTAAAGGGAAAAGGTTTTACAATGTTTTCAGTTTTCTTGGGGGCACATTTCTTGTACCACAGGCAATATAGAATTGTTGATTGATTTGTAATTTTTTTCATGGCTATATTATATATTTGGAGACCTTAGATCAGGTAATGTAATAAAATGTATGCTTCCAGCAGTTATAACACATTTTTTCCCTTCTTTTTTTCACTCTCTCTTAGTTGCAGCGGGATTACCTTGTTCTCTACTTGTATGTGACCTGTGTTTGTGACAATGCATGGTGTCTGTGGATTCCTCCTGGTATGCGCATTGCCACTCTCCTTTGCCACACCTGACAGGGATGACCCATTTCTCTGGCTGTCGGCACTGCGTAGTCGCGGTTATACCGAGGGCTCCCTATTGGCCGACACCACTGGCGGGGAGTGTCCTGAGGAGTGTGACTGCCCGCCCTCCTTTCCCATTGCCATGTACTGTGATGGGCGGGGGCTGACAGCCATGCCCACAGTGCCCTCCAGGATGAAGTACCTGTATCTGCAGGATAACAGGATTACAGCCCTGTCGGACTCAGCGCTGGACAACGCCACCAACCTGGTCTGGGTCATGATGCATCACAATGAACTATCTACTGATAAAATTGGACAGAGGGTATGTTACGCTACATAGCAAGACGCGATACAACACAGCACCATGCTAGACTCCCCTAGACTTGGATCAGTCACCCTAAACATACAGAGACTATACCATACTTTTTTCATCATGGTTTTTTAGGCATTTGCCAAACTGCAGGGTCTGGAGCGTCTGTACCTTCAACACAACAACCTGACTCGTGTTCCCGCCAACCTGCCACGCTCCCTACGGGACCTCCGACTCAACCACAACCACATCAACCAGGTTAAAACACTTTTCTACATCATAATCTATGTTCAGTATTCCTTTTGTTTAGAGTCCTACCAGATCATCAGTATCATCAAGTGTCTGTATTTTTAATAAAGACCGTTTTGTTATGGTTACCTAGATAACGCCAGACGTCTTGGAAGGAATGGATAACCTAACCATCCTGTACCTCAATGACAACGCTCTGACTGAGATGGGCACATCTCTGAAAGGGCTGAACTCCCTCACGCTGCTCGACATCAGTGGCAACCAGCTGAATAAGGTACTCTGATGTAGAGTGTGTTTGTGTATTTCACTTGTTCATCCTCTTGCGAAGAACCAAATAAATAATGATTTGGTGACTAAATCACTCAACAGAAAGGGTTTGCCGGTTGATACATCGAGAAATAACTGAGATATTGATTGCTGGCCCTCAGGTTCCAGACAGCCTACCAGAACACATACACCAACTGTACCTGGAGTCGAATGCCATCAGCACTGTCCCAGAGGGCTTCCTTGGTAAGTTCACCCAGCTGCAGTATATCCGCATGGGCCACAACCAGCTGACAGACAAGGGCATCCCCCGCGACACCTTCAACGTGACTGGCCTGGTGGAGCTGGACCTCAGCTTCAACCAGCTGGAGAGGATCCCTCCGGTTAGCCACACACTGGAACACCTCTACCTGCAGGCCAACCACATCAAAGGTATGTGTGGAGGATTGTCTGACAACATGTAGAAATATCTAATATGTGAAAATATGCAATTTGGGAAAATACCATCCCCGACTCAGGCCTCCACAGACACGCCTGCATGAACTGAGCCTGAGACCTGTACACTTCGCTACAAATGAAACCTGCAAGTAAAATCTAAGGATTTAATTCCAGCTGCACTAAAGGAATACAAGTTGTCTCTACACTGGCTGCCTTTTGGTCACATAATCACATGCAATGAATAGATACTCAGAGCTTCGGAAAAACAAGAAGCCCAAACACAACTCAAATCTGTTTTTTTCTGTCCTACCCCATTTTCTTCACTCCCTCTCCCTCCCTATCAATCTCACCCCCCAGAGTTCACCTTGAGTAGTTTCTGCAGTGTCATAGACGTGATGAACTTCTCCAAGCTGAGGACATTGCGTCTGGAAGGCAATGAAATAAGCGCTGGTGATGTCCCATCTGAGTCAGCCCTGTGTCTGCGCCTGGCCAACACCATCGATGTGTAATACCGCCGTCTCACAACCAGGCTAGAGCGCCGTCAACCTGTAACAATAACATCCCATTTAATCACCGGGCCACAGCATCAGCACCCTGTAATATCCCCATCTCACCAGGCTAGAGAGCCATCAACCTGTTATATCACCATCTCACCAGGCTAGTATCATCACCCTGTAATATTCCCATCTCACCACCAGGCCAGAGTATCATCACCCTGTAATATCCACCATCTCACCAGGCTAGTATCATCACCCTGTAATATTCCCATCTCACCACCAGGCCAGAGTATCATCACCCTGTAATATCCCCATCTCACCAGGCTAGTATCATCACCCTGTAATATTCCCATCTCACCACCAGGCCAGAGTATCATCACCCTGTAATATCCCCATCTCACCAGGCTAGTATCATCACCCTGTAATATCCCAATCTCACCACTAGAGAGCGTAATATCAATTATAAAATCTGCAACTACCCCATGTCTTCAACAGTGGGCAGCAGTCATAACTTTAGCTTCATATTGCAATTCACAAATCTAACCAAGAGGGGGAAGCAGAGAGTTGAGACACAAGGACTCTCCTGCTCCAAGTCTTTGGATTTGTTTGTTTTAATATTGTTTTAAAACGATGGACATTAAGATACATCTGCATATCAGGTAAAGTTGTTTTCTAAGCACATTAATACACACAGACTTTTTTAACAGTGTAAAAAGTGTTTGCAATGTTATTGCTGTTGAGTGTAACTGACAATGTAAGCTACCTAAATATTCCAAATTTCTGTTGCATTGATTTAAAAACGCCAAATCCAATGTGTGAGACGTAAATGTGTCTTTCTGATTTTATTTGTGGTTATATGTGAATGCTAACTTACCTGTCTAAATGCATGTGGGTATCTTGTCTATCTTTGATTGTTAGTGTTTATCATCAATATGATGTTATATAATATGATTGCTGTATGTACAGTTGGAATATGCATGCTGTTAATTCTAAATAGGACTTACTATAATTGACTAAGTGTACACAGAGTAAGACAAAATCTGCTAAAATTCTACACATTCACCTATCCTTCAAAAGATAATATACTAGATGGACGAATGGCAGTTAGGTGGCCATCATTTAGATTTTTATTGAAATGTTCAAATGTTGCCTTATTTTTTGTGTCCTTGTCCTAACTTGAGTATGGATGTGACTGTTATGATTTATGATTGAAGATAAACGTAAGCCTTTTGCATGTATTGGTTTTAGTACTGACTGAGGCCTGGGTGTTTTGATATAATTTACAAGCCTTTCTTACTGTGCTAATAAAGGCATTTATGTTTAACAACGACTTCACCAGTTATTGGTTCATTACGTGTTAAGGTACTCAATAGCAATATGCTTAGGGTCTTTGCTTTGATAATTGACACGCACACACACATACAATAAAAACAACTAGGGTTTTCTCTGTTCTCATCACTTACTATTTCAGTCACTTGTCTGTTGGCAGAAGGAATATGAACACACACACACACACACCCACACACACACACACACACACACAAACCAATTCTCATCATAACAGTTTGGTGTAACACCTCAGATGGTGCATTTAAGACACGACCCCTTTAATTCCTTTCTGTGGTCACGATTAACAGGAATTACTGTATAAACCTGAAAGCATGCGGTGTTCTTTAAAAACAGACACGTGGTGAAATATAGTCCTGCATGATGGCAACAACGTGGTGTAGCCTGTGTGTGCTGTGCTGTGTGTCTGTGTGTGTGTGTGTGTGTGTGTGTGTCTGTAGCCCACTAACCTCTAATCCAATGATGAGTGTGCTGATACTGTAATGGCCTGTGTAATTATAGGTGACAATCTCTGTCTCTTTGGGTCTAATGTTGTACCTGACCCACGGTAAGCAGTGACTGTACATCTGCACACACCTATAACAATCACGCAGCTCCTAAAGTCATGATGGCTGCCATTAAGGCCTCTTTCCTTCATCAGACTATATTTGTTTGTAAGTCAGATTAATGTGCCGCATTAAATTGTATGTCTGTGCTTGCAATGACATGAAAACTATTACCCACTTCACAGCCAAGCTCTGAGAACATCATACAGGTCTACTACAGAAGACTACATCCTGTCTACATCTCAGTGTGTCTGACCACATCCTCCCTTCCTGTGCCAGTCCTCCTGTGACTCTTCGGTTGCTGCTTCAGAAACTGTTAGAAAAGCAACCTCTCTGACCACTTCCCTGACATGGCGGGTGCCCTTCTAATGAGTGTGAAAGTAAATGTGCATTCTCAACAGCGTGTACTAAAATAAAACAGACAAAAACAACACAATACTGTCTGCTGCAATTGGACTGTCGAGTGGTTATTAATGGTCACATATTCGGATCAAGCTCATTGTGGATTGTGAAGGTGGTTGTTCCCTTGAATACCTGTGTTCTTGCAACATTCCGGAGGGAATAGGAGCAAAACATTTCCAGTCTTCATTGTGAAATCATAAATGTTTTAATTGAGCGATATACCTATAGTTTACACAGTAAATATAGGCTATTTGAACCGTTTAAATCTGCCTAATGAATAACAAAACACAAAAGACAGATATACGTTTAGTCCAATCCACTTTTGGTCTGAACTGTCATCTGTGGAGGGAGTCCTTTTGCCAAGTTGAAAATTAACCCAACAATTGCCTCAAAACAAGGGTCAGCACCAAACCTGCTTTTCAGATAGCCTTATGTTTTTAGGGGAGACCACTGTGTTTTCTGAGCTGGACAATAACGCATCCTGGTGTTATGAAACGGGCGCAACGGGAGATGAGTGCTTGGTATTCACCGCAAGCGTTTCTTTGGCATGCGTTTCTTTGTAGAAAATGAATTTATTATATTGTTATGTATTTCTTATTACATTAGAAGGATTTTGTCGTCTGTATGCTTGATTAATTACATATACTGGAAAACTTCTCTCTGTCTCCAAACTTATGAGGTCAGTGTCTTGTGTTCAGGGGCAGGGATGAATGTAATGTCGGCTGAGCAAGGCCTTGGCTCCTTCTAGCAGAAAGAGAAACAGGCCTCTGCCTGTACCATTAAACTGCCATAAGAATCTATTTTCTAGGAGAAAGCTCTTGAACAGCATGGGGTTATTATTAATTATATCCTACAGGTGAACAGAGCTCTATTCCTTATTGGGAAGAGCCTAGTTAACAAAAAAGTCCCCATATAGTAACTATCCAGATTGAAATAGCTCAGCCTTTGACCGGGTTGTCTGGGCAACATACATTCTATGATTTCCTGTGCCTGCTGGAGCCATCTGAGTGCAACCTTGCATTTTTAGACAACCCCATAATGGTGACTATCTCTTATACGTACATTCTGCAAATGCTAATTCCGTCATCTGTACTGTTGGAAGAGGACATTAGCTGGAAACTTGAAATGCATCAGCAGAACAATCATGACATGACTCTGTTGGTCTCTGTGCTCATCCTCTGTCATGTTGTGATGCTGGTTCCTGTGGATCCATGTAATTAAACTTGAAAGAATCTACTGTTATACGAAAGACTGAGAAGTTTTTATTTGAATCAATCGCAAACATTTTCAATCTTCCACAATATCAATGAAGCATGTGGAATATGGATTCTCTGTGATTAATCTTCATAAAATATTAAGTAAAAAGGCCATTATACAAATGTTTAAAAACAAATAAAAAATGCATCTATTGCGAAAGTATTCACCATCTTTGTTAAAATGTTTTTGTTAATGACTAGCCTTTCTGTCTCCCAGATAAGATATGTAAGGTCCCTCAGTTAAGTATTACATTTCCAAAAGATTTCCAAGACTGATTCAACTATGAAAAGGGATGTTTTTGAAAGTGTCATGAGGAAGGGCAGCGATTGGTAAATGGGTAACAATAAAAAGAAACATCATTTAGCATGTTTTTAAGCATGGTGAAGTTAATCCCAGACTGTGGATGATGCATAAAACCATCGAGATACATCAAAGACACTGTCATCCTTCTGAACTGAGCGGCAGTTCAGGAAGGAAACGTCTCAGAGATGTCAACGTGTGGCCAGCAGAGTTGTTGTGATGTGGCAATAATGATAATGGATCAACCACACAAACAGTATGACCTAATGGTTGGAACTACAAACTACTAGTTACATTATTTAGACTCATTACAATCTTGTGGAACATGAGGATAATAAAGGTAAGCTAAGTGCAGGAACGGTATTTAAAACTAATCATGATTAAAACAGAAATGGATTTTTTTTAAAAAGTATATTTCCCTGATGATTGTATTTAATATCTATAATAATTTCCATACATATAGAGGTTTTTGTGAACTGCTAAATAAAAACAATGCAGGCCAAAGTCTTGGATCTTTGGTAAAAATTCAGAGGTGCACGTGTTTTTCCCTCTTGTGTCAGCATGACTACCTGAACTGAAATGCCACAGAAATAAAACAGTTGGTCGTGCAGGACCGAACACCAAACAGATTCATTCAAAATGTTAACAGTGGATTGGGCACTTGGATTCCTGCCTGGTTCAATGGTAAGTAGAAACAAAATTGGTCCCTTTGGCCATGCACACCGGTGATGGGTTTGGCATCAAAACAAGGATGCAAATGCAAAATGACTAATTCTTTCTGTAAAATATGATCTCAGAGGACTTAATGAATGTTGATGGCATCACAAACTCTACTAAATGTGAAACACGTTTATTTAATAAAGCTTTATACGTCACCACTCGTCATAAAGTTCTTATTGAGAGAAAGTTGGCTTGAGCAACTCAACAGAACACAGAGGTACTAATTAACTCTTGAGCACAGGTGTATAGATAGAACACATGTCCTGTCTATGCCTCCTGCTAGGAGTTGCCCATGTAACTATCACAGGCTTGAGGGATAGGACCAGTGACCATATGTTGGAACAACCCATACAAGGGTCATTTAGGCCTTTCTTAT